>WYDI02143424.1:357418-434825 GCA_009867235.2 Psittacus erithacus
GCGTTTTCGCCCGCCCCGCCCCTGCCGCGCCCCTTTCTTTTTGTTTACAGTGTCTTTGGCGGTCCTCCTCCCCCCCCCCCCCCCCCCCCCCCCCATGTTTTTCTGCCGTATAGTCCACCAAAAGCAGCAATGCCCCAAGTGAGCAGGACTGTCATGTTTTCAGGGCAGCTGCTGGCCTCACAAGGCCCTGAGCTCCGTGCGTGCTGTGGGCACGTCATGGTGGAGCTCTGGGGATGATGTGCAGTGCTGCCATGACGCAGTAGTCATGGCCCCTGCATATGCAAGACAGGGGCAAAAGCACATGTCTGGCACAGACAAAAATGAGGCCCAGCGGCCAGCACACCCCAGTGCGCTGTCAGCTGGTTTGGATAGATGTGTTCAAAAGTTAATTCATAAAAGTCACCAGTTGGGTGAGCACAGCTGATGTAATGGGAGGTATCAGGTATAAACCACAACAGTGGTGAGCTGTGATCGCTGAGTTTCGGGAGCTGGCTGGGTTGTGAGCTTACATAGCAGCTGTAAAATACATCAGGTTGTCCTTGGCTGCTATGGGCTGTCCTGGCAAATGTGGATGTGTAACCAGGTAGAGATGCTTCTGGCAAGGTGCTGTTGTCACCTGAGAGTTCCCAGCTGGCCACTTCCATGGCTTTTTGAGCATGTTTTGAGTTGGCTGAGCACATGAAGTTGCCGTGTTGGCACTGCAAGTTGGATTCAGTATGAGTTCCTTCGCTGTGGCTTCTACTTGCTGTTGCACTCCAACAACAGTAGAGAAATTTCAGGTTATGTTGACACTTTGAGTAGAGAAATTGCTATTAGTAGAGTTGTGTAGTGTTAGCCATGGCCATGAATCAAACCAGGGCACACAACTTCAGGTCTGATGCCCAGGCAGACCATGGTGCCCTCTTGCCTTCCTCTTTAAATGTAACAGAGGTGGTATGAATGTTTTTGTGATTTCACTTAGTTCGGCTTGGTAAGAAAGCCTAAAGAAGAAAACAGTGCATGAAGACTGAATTTTATTATGAAGTATTAACTTGCGCAGTCATTTCTGTGACAATGGCAGCAACAAAATCACTGTGTAATTCCATTCCTTCTACCACAGGCTTTTAAAAATTCTAGGCTTGCTCAAATCTGGTTGGATTTTCTTCAACTGGTTCTTTGGAGTGAGAAAAAAACATGACATGTTTTAACCCAAGGCTGTTTTGGGACAGTTGTAACTCACTGAAAACACAGTTTCGCTTGAGTGCTGTGTTACAGCCCCGATTAAACACAGTGCTTCCAGTTATATTGTGCCCTATGTCAGATGAAATATTCAACAAAAGCCAGAAACGGCCATTTCAAAAGTTTTCATTTCTTAGCTATTAACAATTTGCATAGGATGACAGGGAAAAAATTGATACCTATCATGAAAACAAAACTAAGTCATCTGCAGAGACTTTGATGCATTTCATAGTTTACTCAGTTGCAGGTTTTCTTTTTTTTTTCCCTACCACTTTCCATAGGCACATGCGGCCAAACTTCACATTTCTCAGCCTTGTGCTCCAATTGATTGTTGTACCTAGTGCAATATATGTGTGTAAATCTTTTTAGAGCTTTAGTAATTTCTATAGCTTCTTTAGCCCCGTATTGTTTCAAGAGCAACATTTTAGCCTGAGCCTTTCATTAAGCGACATTGAAACTCCTGTTTGTCATTGCTTGATAATATTGGGCATTATTATACCTCTTGTATACTCTAGAACACAAGAAGTATAGAAAGTCAAACTGTGGGTTATGTATAAGTTTCCATAATACACTGAAGAGATGATCCATTTTCTGTAAAAGTGATTTGAAGTGTTTTTTGACAGAGCACTGGATGAAAACTTGTTTTTTGGGGGAATTCCAGCAAAGAGTTGATTGTGACCTCTGATGCTCTGTCGTGTCAAGGACAGATGGGAAGATGGTATGAATCAATATATGTCAACCGCACAGATGGTACAGTCATGCCGTGTCCATATCCGGATCTCCTATCCCTTTGAAACAGAAATTAATAATCCCTTCATTATAGGCAATTGCTGCCAACCAGCTGAAAGATCAGACTGTGACTTAAGGTGAAATTCTCCGCAAAATTTCTTTGCAACAAGGAAGCTTGACTAAATGTTGATTTTAAAAAGTGGGCTTGGGATTGGTATTAACCTTTGGACTCAGTATTGACCTTTGGGGTCAGAAGGACCCTAAATGTAGAAGGGCTGCAAGGCAGGCTGCTGCAAGGAATGTAGGAAACACAGCACCAGCCCCAGAACATCAATGCAGGGGGAGATTTAGGGCATGGAGGCCTGTGGGATGACAGAGCGGCCCCGCTGCTGCCTTTGGAAAGATCTTTGAGGCCTGAGAAGAGTGTCTCTGCCCTGTGCCAAACTGCTGGAGACATTAGGTCATTTTCAATGCCCTGTACAAGATGATAGCAATACATCTTTTGTATTTTGGAAATAAAATCTGGCAAACTTGGGGTATTTGACTGATAACCAAATCCTCACTTGAAGATGCTAGTGCTACTCTTGCATTTTTTTTCATGCTTTTTGAAAGGCCCCTGCTTTTGTAGACATGCAGTCACTTGAGAATTGTAGGTAATTACTGTTTATGCTTGTCTGTTTTTAAAGCTTGTAATCCCCACAGCTATGGAGAGAGCCAACCAGCCAAACTCAAAAAAAAAGAAAAAAAATCAAAGCTACTCTTTACTCTCAGAAGAGCAGAGAGAACAACTAAGCCCAGTTTCTAAAGTTTCACCTAGTCTTCTGACTTGAGTACAATCCAGCAGTGGTGTCAACTGGTGTACTGGATGACAGTATCTGTGAAATAGAAGCCACATGAATGGACTGAGGTGGCTTCTTGCACACTCAAGGAACTCTTGACATGTAGGTTTTGTAGGCTGCACTGTTCAGTGGGAGAGTACCAGTTTGTCCTTATCTTTGCTTTTAGCAGCAAACAAGTCCTCATATTAAGTGCCATAGTCTGAAGGGGAATATATAATATAATCAGCTACTGCAGCCCACCAAAACGAGTGAGTATTGGCACGCCTGCACAGGCTTCACTGGTAATGATGAATTCAGTATTCACCACATGGACTAATTAATGCACTATAGCATCTCCCAGTGCAATTTGCAAGTCACAGATTGCATTAGGTGATACAAATGACTCATTTGTGAACCTGAAGGATGACCTTTGGCAGGACTAACTTCTGACCTCAGAAATATTAAAGAAAGGTTATTTCACCTTGCCATTGTCTCCAAATGCCAAAATAGCCCAATTAAAAACCTTGACATGGAACCATAGGAGCAGATGCGAGTCCTAAAGGGCATTAATTATTTTCAGTGTCAGCTGGTTGTATAACTGAGGCCAAATGAGAGTTTGGAAAGCTATTAAGCCCCTGTCTTACATGGATTTGGTCTAAGGTTTGAATTGAAAATAGTGTGTGGTTTTCATTTGGGTAAGAAACACTGCATATAAGGACAGGTTGTCCCAGTGAGAGATGTGAGCTCCCTTTCTATACAATAACTGTGAGGTGATCTTTAAAAATGCACCCTTTGAGTAATAATAATCCATCACAGCTTCAATATTTATGAAATAATCATTAGTCACCATGCTGCGAGGTCGAAATCCTGTGCATATGTTCAGCATTGTTTCCTTGTGTGCTGTTCTCGCTCTCCCTCCCTGGCCACTGATCTTGTTGTGTGTGTGCTTTTTTCCAAATGCGGTGACAGATGAAGATATTGCACCAAAACTAAGTTTCCATATGGCTAATTTCTACATTTGTTTTAGCAACACACAGATTTAAAACAAATGAAAACACAAAGACTTGAGTAATCTTGGCGTTCTTTCCAGTGCTCTGTAATTTCTTCCTCCAGGTGGGCTTTTATTGACACATACTGAAATGCCTTGATGTGTCTTAAAAAAGAAACTAGTCAGACCATAATTCACTCAAAGACTTTCATTTGTTTGGGACAAAACTTTGTATAACACTCGCTCTATTTCAACCTTCTGTTCCCAACCTCAGCAGCTTAAAAATAATTACTTTTCTTTGCTCAGCAAATAATAATAATAAAAAAAATGTTTAAAGATCATGAATAAATAAATTTGTTATTTACATCCATATCCAGAAGGGTTTATATCGCTACAATCTGCATTGGAGTTGCCATGTTTTTTTCAGTGTTAGTTGCTAAGGAGAGAAAATGATGGTGGTTCTTGGATGCCATAATAATAGGAACAAGTTAATAGATAGGTCCTATTTGATAGAATAGTTACTGATATCACCCAAGAGAAAAACTTCCAAACTTCAGTTATTTTCTGTATGTACTATTAGATATTTTTTCTCACCTGCTGGGAATTGCTCTTTGCCATCATAATTCTGAAGCTCTGCTAGGAGAATATAATATTTATGCTTCCCATTCAAGTGATGAAGAATTAAATAGACGCATTTTTGTGTCCAACATGTATGTCCTTCAGTAAGGTCTTAATGTTGTTTCTAATTGTTTAGTGGATGGTTCAGTCTTGCCTCACTACAGAACCTAGAACTGTATTAAATGAAACTCTCCTATGTTGTGTGAATGAACAAAATGAGAGATTGCACTAGGAGCTTTTAGCTGTGGTTTAGCTGAAGTGTTTCCTCATTAAGATGGGTCTTTATTGGTCATATGAAATAATAAGTAACTTGCCTTCATTATATTATGTAGCAAAAGATATCAAAACCTCAGGATGGAAGAGTTGTGTGTTTTTATTTTAGCTAGCGTTTACTTATCCAGATTATCCTTGTTCAACCTTCACATATCTAAATGGGTAATGCTAGTTTATCTGCTTTTGGAATAGCAGATCTCCAGGGGAAGTATGGTCTTGTGGTGTAGTCACAGGACTTCTTAACTTCACTGTTTGCATTGTATTATTAGTCTTGCTGTAGTCACATGGTTAGAGGCATCTTACTGTCTCGTTTATCCTGTTCCTAAATTGGTGTAATAACCCTTAGAGTTCCTAAAGTGGGTGCTGGATTCTTAAAGGACATCTCTTCTGAAGAAGATTGGGGAAAATGTTTGTGAAAGTTGGAAGATAGTAAAAAGGGGCATGACGAAGTTGCACATAATTTCCACATCCTATTAGTGAGTGAAGTCAGTGACATAAATGTAACCTTTCTTACGTTCATATGCACGACTGATAATTTAGCTTTTTCTTACACAAGTCTTCTGGTGTCTGACTGCTTGCAAAGGATGCTCTTCCATAGCAGACCAGCAAGAAAAAAAAAAAGACTGCCAAACTTTAGAAGGGCGGTGAAGGGAAGATAGAAACAGAGATACAAAAAAAAACCAAATTAAAAAAAGTATAGCTTTGTTGAAATGATTTTGTTCCACGAACAGTGAAACTAATGAAACTAAATCCTGTTTTTCTACAGATTTGTATTGTTTCCTGTGCTCCTTTGTCACAATAACTCCATTCATCATGTCCGCTTGTCACCATAACGCTCTTTGATCACTGACATAACCTTTATAGCCCTTACTCCAATATTCTCACTACTTGCCTATGAACCTATGTTCCACTGCAAACATCCAGTCCTCTCCTGCCTTCTTTTATAACTATCCCTTAACTTTGCTCCTCATATCCTGTGCTCCCATTCCAGTTGGACTGTCCAAGGATGCACTTGCTGCTTGTCTGGTTGAGTTGTACCTGTCTTTACTTCCACAGAACTTGCTTCTTTTTTAACTGAGACAAGTATTTTCATGAAGCTATCAAAACTTTATTTTTTTGAGACTTATATAGAGAATGGACAAGGGGTTAAAACTATTGGGGGAGGGACTCATGAACTGACAATGTGATCTCACAGATCCTCGTTTCCTTAGGAAATGACTCTAAAAAAAAGGCCTGATTGCCTCAGGGGAAGAAGACAGGAAACTGGCCCACTGGCCAATTATGGCATTGTTTTCTTTGTGATATGGTTTATTTGCCATACTGATGAGCACTGTAGCAAGAGCTGAGCGCTCTAACAAGAGCTGAGCACTAAAGTGTTTGGATATGTCTGATTGTGCTCAGTGCTGTGATAACTGTCTTTTCTTGTTGAAACAGGCTAAAATAGCTACATAGGAATAGACGTCAGGTTTAGTAAAGTGAACTCATTTTTGGCTTTGCCAATTCTAATAATGTCTACCTATAACAACACCTGTGGTTTGGAGCATTTTGGTTTCAAAAAGCCTTTTTCCAGATGCTTGTACTTTTGACAAATGGTACCTCCTGTGTTGAAATGTTCTGCATTAGGCAAGAGCTGGATGTTATCAGAAAGTTTGATTAAAAAATGAGGTATTGTTCTTGAGAATGTGAATGCATACATTTTACTTAAAATTGTGGCCTTCCTGTAGGTAGTGCTGGTGGCTTGGCGATTAGAGTGTATGAATCTGAAATTTAGCAGAGATTTAGTCCCTAGGTCGCAGAAGTGTCTTTCAGTGATATGTTGAAAATCTGGTTTGAGTTCTCAGTGCTGTAACGGTTTAAAAACATACCCTGCTCAAGCACACTGGCTTTTGTTATACAATAGCAGGCTTTTACAAACTGTCTCCCAGCATCCACTGGCACTGTGCCTGTGCTCAGGCGAAGGGTAGTCTCATTCAGCATACGATTTCACCATTTTCAGTTTGTGTTGTTTGCAAAATATAAAAGGCTGGGTTACATTGGATTCCATTTACACTGTGTGGGTGTATCCAGGATGTGCTCTATCAGGATGTTTGGAAAGAGATCTCACTCAGTTGCATTCAGAATTGTTTGATTTGCTGCATGAGGGTGATATGGAATAATGGGAAACAATAAATGCCGTATGCAATATATAAAATATGACATAGCTCCACAAGAGAGGTGAATGCTGTCTGTGCATCAAGCATATTTTTAGAAGGATATCTTTGTAAGAAGACAGACTGAGGGCAAAAGAAAAAAAATACCTTCGTGATTTCACCGCATCCATTTTGTGGCAGGATGACATATCCAGCTGAACTTTTCATTCAAAAACTAAACTGATTTGGGAAATGTAATATCCTCAGACATTGCCATGGATTCGATATTTTTTACTAAGATTCACCTATATTAGTCACATTTGGGCTCATTAGGTGGATTATCAGAATTGCAGCTTGTGTGTGCTGATGGGTGTACTGATTTAAAATGCCATTATGGGCAACTTGTGCATTGGATTACATCCTCCCTGACCCCTGAAGTTAATGGAATTACAGAGGGAGTGGTGTATCAGCCTGGTGCTTTGGCCTACAGTCATCTTTCCCATTTGTGACAGAATGGCATTAATATCAGTGAACACGTGGGTTGAGGGAAATGATGCCCTCAGAGTTGGGGTTTTTCTTGGGTGTGTAGTGGCTGCTTTATTTAAATTGCTTTACTTATAAATCTGAAACTGATACATTAACATTCTCCTGCTTTCAATTAGCAAAAGCACAGTAATAAAAAATCGCTGGCTGATAGCATGGTAGATGATAGGAAGAAAAAAGATGGAAAACCACGTGTAGTGAGTTCCATGTTTTAACCAATGGAAATACAACATAAAATAGTGTCTGTGGTACATTATATAAACTGTGTTCCACCTGGCTTGCATTGTCCTTTTCTTACATTTATGGTGTGAACATTTTTTCCCTCTCTGGAAGCAGCTGGAAAGTGTAAATTTCAGGTTTAAGTAGATGTGTGTTGTTGCCTGTGGATTTTTTTTTCCTCTGAGAGTGGGTAATGGCATGTCTGTAGTTTGGACAAGGCTATCATGACCAAACTAGTACTTTTCACCCCACTGCACTATCCCTTTAAATAAAGCATGCAGAGTTCACTTTCTGAAGTTCATTAGCTTGTGTTATCAATAATTTAGGATAATATTCCAGTGGTGCCTAAGTGCCTGGACCACCTTATTTTCCCTGTCAGCTTTCTCATACCCTAGCAGACCAGTGAACTTGATAAGTGTCCCATCATCCTGTTAATCAAATTACTTATGAACCAAAATTGACAGTTTTCATTAATTATAAAGGATTATTCTAATTGCAATTCAAATTTATTCATTTAGAACAGACGGCATTCAGTAATATTTCAGGAAATTTGCATATTAAATGGAGAGGGTCGTCCATTAAGTATGGTAATGTATGCATATTTCCTTATTTTTAACTTCTGGGCCATATGCACTGCTGCTACTTCAGCAGGTGAAAAACCAGAACGTGCTTAATTTGTTCAACAAACACAGGGGCCATCGCACATCTTTTGGCACTAACCACTATTGTCCTCCTTTCCTTTTATTCCTCCCTCTCCCACTTCCAAAATAACTTGTATCCTTCGAAGAAACTTTTGATAAGCCTGTTTTTAAATAAATAGATAAATTATTGTATTTTTTTTTCTATTTTAAATGGTAGGCACAGCTGGTTGGGGTTGATTGAAATGTTTTGCCATCGAAGCTGTGTTCATTAATTTCTTCAAGATGCTGAAGCAGGCATTAAGGATGCCTGCTGGAGTCCTTCCCAGTGTCATGCGGAACAGCGAGGGGGCTAATCGTCAGCCTTGTAACATCAACTGGTTACCCCCCTCATGCGATATGAACCTTTCCCCTCCAGTGAAAAATGAACCTGTCTGAGACAAAAGCACAAACTATGCATGCAATGAGACAATGTCATTATTCAAACCTTATATAAGGCTGTGCTTCCAGATCATTAACAGTCATATGGTCATGATATTAATAAGCACCTACCTTAAATCTATTGCTAAAGTTACATGCAGGTATATTTATATCTGGCCCTCTGTTGATAGTATTCTAGATTAGGAATATGAAAGCTACTGCATAGGGTACTCACATGAATGACTTTCAAACTGCTTCTGCACCTAATGTGAAAACTGTGTTGTCATGCATCACATGATCCAGATAGCAATAGTTTAGTTAACATACCCAGAAATTATTGCCATCTTGTCTTAATGATTTTAGTGAAACATCTGTCAACTCATTTATCTTTAAAAATGAAAAATAAACCAAGAAAATACTTTTCTTGGAAAAGGCATTAGTTATTTAACTTGTTTTTAAACAGGTTTCTTTCATTTTCTAGAGTTAAACGAAAGTCTTTGGTGTTTCTATTTGCAAATATTTTGGTTTTGTTGGATGCATTTGCTGCAGGCTGTTTACATATGTTAAATCATTTTTTAAACTGTCATATTGATTGAAAGTTCCTCTAAACAGCAGTGTGGAAATTACAAGTGTGTTTTTTGAGCAGAAAGTAAAATTCAAATGAATGAAATGTGTACTGCAGATGTTAATTTCCCCATGTAATCCTTCTTCTCCACTTCTTTTTTGGAGTGAGGGAAAAGCAGTAGGTAGGAATGCATCTTAAACATGAGCATAAATAGATTTCTAGGACAAAGTTAAAGTACCTGCTTAAATAGGTTGCTGCAGTGGGATGGTGGCCAGGAAATGAAAGTAGTAATGGAATACTATTAACTTGGATTTTCTACATGAACTCTGAAACTCACAAGAAGTTATATTGTCTTTGTAAGAGGTCTTTAGTATTGGTAAGGTATTTGACAGGGGTGTTTCCAGGGATAAGGGGGGGTTGCTAGATGGAGACATGGAAAAAATACTGTAACCCACTTGAGAGACAGCTTTTCCGTTACCAGTACGTTGTATGGACTTGACACCTTGTTTTTGGGTAATTTTAGCCGTCCTGTAAACTCCTCTTTAGTGCTGTCATGTGGCAGACTTGGGGCTCTTTAAATAAATCTCAGATTTTGTTGCCACTTCTTCTGGGCCCTGGATATCCTATCCACAGGGAAGGAGGCATCTTCAGCTTTGGGATGAGACTTCTCCCTTGCTGGGAGAGGGAGTGCTCTGAAACAAGGTGTTGAACAAAATGGCAGGGGTTATTCTTCATACTGTGTACATGGGCAAGGCCCTCACCGTATGTGAAATCGTTGCATCATTTTCCTGATTTTTTGTGGCTATTGTGCACTCCTTAGTAGAGGACACTTGTTCCCTGCATTCAGTCCACCTGTGTGTGGCGATTTAAACACAGTAGGCTTACAGCATGCATGCAGAGCAACTTCACTGCAGGATGAGCAATTTCAGCATGCTGGTCCTTGTGAACTTAGACTTGTGCATGCACTGTTTATCTGTCCCAGACTGTCCGATTACAGCATTTACAGTCTTGGCCTTATCCACAGTTCCCTATGCCAAATGCTCTTTCTGATCAGTTTTGTCAGGCCTTATTTGCCTTTTCTAAATGCACAAGGGAGATGGCATCAGCATTGTGCAACTCTCATCTCTGCTCAAGTTTTGTGCTTGCTATGTCCTTCTTGGGTGGTAAGTCAGATTTTCTGATTGTACATGTGTGAAAATACCCAGACCAAAAAATAAAATAAAAAAAAATGCTTTAGACTGGTGTGACACATCCTATTCAGCCTAAAAGCCTCAAAAATGTAATAGATTTCTCCAAAGTTCTCGATTTGATCTGAAAATAATTGAAAACCCTTCTCCCTTATTAGCATATGTGAACTTCAGCGGAATAGTCATGGTTGCTGTATAGACAGTTGACTAAGCTTTGCAAATAACCGGTTTGTTGAAAATATTCCCCTCTTTTCTGTTTGTATTCTGATTTCACTCTTTGATATTTAGTAATATATTCAGAATTATTAGAACTTAATTTAATTGAAAGTTTGTGGGCTTGGGAAACATGTGATCTTAGCATTTGTCTTCTGGCTGCCAGTTTCTTCTCTGCACTTCAGAGGTGTTTGTAATTTATCCCTTATCTTATGCTTTCCAGCCCAGAGGTGGATTTCTATATTCACCCATGAATAATAATGTAATAATAATAATAATAATAATACCCCCCCAACTTAAATGTGCAGTTACAACAAGGCAATATGGACTTGTTAGTTGCGTGCATTTTTCTTTTCATCCCCTGCTCCTCTGCATGTAGTACTTTTTTTCTTTTTCATTTGCATGGCATGTAAATAAAACTAAATGAAATGTAGCAGAAGGTTGGTGTGCTGTTACAAGTGTAGCAGGATAAATGGAATGAGCCAGGAAAATTTGGTGTATGTGTTGTTTAATTTTCTCAGAAAGTGAAAATATTGTAGGCCCCACACCTCTGCATTTATGGGTGGGACTTAGGCCAAACGTCTCGGAATTTTCTTTAGGTTGTGTAAGTTTTTGAAAGGTCAGGAGAATATGTAAAAATTGATTATAATTAAAAGGACTTTTTCAGTTAGCTGAATTTAGGCAAGCAGAATCTGCACCACAGAACTTCCAGGATTTACATGCAATGCCACAAGCTGGCTTAGAGTTCTAATTATAAGAGCAGATGGTTTTTGAAAGAAATACGTAAGCTGTTGCTAATATATACCTTTTACAGAAGTCAGGTTTTTGGCCTTGCAGCCAAGATGGTATTTTATTTTGTATACCCTATAAAGCCCAGAAATACTCTTGATACTCCACTTTTGATATAGTAGACTTCTACATTATGTATGTGCCTGCGTGCATCTAGTGAGCAGAGCTTTCAGAGGAAGAGGGGCTATGTACATGCTTAGTGGTGCATGTAAGTTTTGGTACTAGCAGTGTGTCAGGAGACGTACAAATTATGATAGGGCTCCACAACTGGTCTGGCATGCCAGAATTTTAGGAGATCTCAATAAGGTACAAAGCCAGTATGTGAAGCTGGTGAAAATGTCTGCTTGTGCCTCATTTTGCCTTAAGTGTTTCTGATTAATGTCTGAAGAAAACTCTTGCCTCTTTAGCTTTTGTTTTTCTATATGTTATAAAGAGGGACATAAAATGAACAGCTCCTGAGGAAGAAAATTTGGATTCTCAAATGAGGAACAGGACCTTCTTCACACTCATACACCCATGCATGTTATATGCTAAGACCCAAGACCATTTGTTCTAAGAAATATTTAAAGATATGGGAAAATTACCAGGTATTGCTGAGATTAGTCAGAAAGTATATATTAATACATTTTTTATTATGAAAAGGAAATCACATTTGAATAAAATATATGGGTTTATAAAAGTCATATCTGCTTCAGTGATTAAACATATATGTCTTTACTCCTCTAATTCATGAAGGTAGCTTAAGCTCACAGGACTTTCTAAGACTGGTGCTAAGAAGCAGAGACAGCAAGAGTTTCTCTTTCTGCTTTTGCCTTTCCCTTTCTTCACTTCTTTTCCTGCCCTTTCCTCTTCCTTTCCTTTTCTCTTTTCATTTCTTATTTATTTCAAATTTATTTTGCAAAACACTCACCTGAACAAAATGCATGTGGATAATACTTTGAATCTTTAGTTACTACATTTATGATATAGCAAATTCTGTATTCCCTGTTCAGACCTTGAGTCTATATAGTTTTATGTATTACTGACATCAGTGTGTATGAAAGGGGAGAAAAGATTATAGGTACTCACGTATGTGTGTGTGTGTATGCTTACTTTAAATATTCTGCCGAACCACAGCTCTGTCCACAGGATTTGGGTAGAAAAATCCCTGCTTACCTGTGTGTCAATCTGATTATTCCCTGAAGCTTAGGTTGTTTGTGCCTACTTTTAGCATGAAGCATCACAACTGATTTTACAAGTCATTAACGTTAACCGGGCCATTCTAAAATCTTGGTTTAGGTTTTTGTGCTCTTTTGTGGGCAGTGCACTACCTTGAAACAGACGTTTGTTGATGAAATGATTTTGTTGGCTATGTAAGCATTGTAGAGAATTTCAGTGAAGAGAGTCATGTGGTGTAAGGCTACTAGATGTGGTCTCAGGAGAGTCTCTTTTTCTGGCTTTTTCTAATTTCTAATGCTTTTTTGGAGAAGCCATTTCATGTCTCTGAGTTGTGACTCCTAATGCCCTGCTTGCAGGTTATGTATCTCTCCATCCTCCACCCTAACTATCTAGATGTTCTTTTTGACGAGAATTATCTGTATTTGTTTTTCTTCATGACACATATTTGTCTACTGTTTGCAGTGACTGTAGGATCTTCTGTATCGCCCTTAGTGGTAGCAAACCCAGCTGAGACACAACAACTGGGATTTGGACCACAGATTGTTGCATTGCTGCAACATTGCTGGTAACACATTAGGGGGCACAACTTTTTGGGTACATTTAACTGTTCAGTGTCATGTGTGACAAGAAGCATCATGTTTCACTTTGTCATTTAGTTTGCTGCTACTGATGAGTTTTCTTTCCTAATGTGGCATAATATTAATGTTTCTGCCTGTCAACTTCTAAGCCTGGGGGTCAGAGCTCATGTTTCACCACACGAGACACCCAGCTATAAATCTTTTTAAATAATACAGGAGGCAAGATGAGGTCACTGCCGAAAAAGCCAGCCAGTCTGAACGAAGTGGCATTGATGCATGGAAGAAAGTGTGTAGATTTGGTTGGCATTGGATAGGCACCGTTCTGAAGTTTTTCTTATGGAAGGTTTATATTGCCAATTTTTTCTGCTGAAGAATTCCAAGTCTCAATTCCAATCTGTTACGAAGTTTAATAAGTTTATTAAATTAGCTTGACTGTGCCCCTGTATTATTATTTTTAGTGGTCAGAATAACAAGAGCATGGTATAGGATATTCATGCACATAGAATGGCCACAGTGTGTAATTGCTATGAGCTGGTTACAAGCACTTGATTACTGACAGCTGAAATAAATGTATGCAATAGCTGCATGTTATTTTTGTTGGTTTTTAAATCCAAAGGGAAAATCTGTATCCACTGCATTAGTAAATATGGTAGAAGCTGATCCCATATGATGTCTGTAGATGCAAAACTGTCATAGATTGGATCTTCTGTTTGTGGAGCAGTTTCAAGATTTGAAGCACAGATTGATAATAGATCTGTATCTTCTCATGTCCCATACGTGTATTTATACTGCTGCTTATCTTTGCAAGATGGATGTAATATGTACCTGTCCTTAGTATCATCTGAGCAGTACATGACACGTTTTGCTACATTAGATGTTTGCTTACAGGATCTACACAAGACCATGGGGACTAAGCAAGGCATAAAACCACCAATGCAGTTCTAAATTTACTTATTTTTTTCAGACTGTGGCTTTATGATTGTATATTCTTCTAGTTAAATGGAAGCTTTTGATTCCTCTTGTAGTTGTAATAATAGTAATAATAACCATCTTTTCATAGCATTATAATTTCATAGCCGTTATTTCATGGCATGTTCCATATGTATGGAACAGAATGATGAAAAAACAGAACAACATTCTTCAATAGGAGCTGCTGCATTTGATGCTGATGGTGTAATGGAGGCTCTCTGGCTTTTGTCCTCCTCTGTTACGGAAAGCTGTAGTACTTAGAACTAATGGCTGAGTTATGTGGGTTTTTTAGAGAAATGACAATTAAAAACAAAACTGCCTTTTTTTTTTTTTCCTCCTATATGTACACATATCCTTTGTTTTACTGTCACTTCTTTATATGTGCTTTTGCCCTCTGTAATTTTCTGCAAGTGACTGGGTGTATGACTCAGTTTTTCAGGCTCTCCCCATCAGTACCACATGTTCTCAGACAATACCTCAGGAAAAACACCCTGCAGTATCAATTGTCTTTGTTGCTTAGATGACCACCATCCAGCCTGTGCCTTTTCCTGCTGGGTGCAACAATCCTGAGTAGCTAGCACCTGTAAAAAAATCTTTGTTGAAGAGAAAGAGAAATTTCATTGACAGGAGGCAGCATAGGAATCTTATGAGGCAGCACCATGGTAAGAACTTGGTAGTCTGAAGGACGGTACTTGTTTTATGATAGGAAAATGGGGAAATAGGGTGGAGCACAAAGATGAGAAAAATAAACTGATAACTAACAGTTTTAGTTAATTGTTACTGTAATGTGTTTTGGCTTGCGCGTAAGGAGAGTGCTATTCTATCATCTTCAAGCATAGCTAAGGAAAGCGTGACATCCTAATTTTTGAACAAATCAAGCAAGAAAAAAGGGCTGTCAAGCTAAAGCCCAGAAAGGGAGATTGGCGGACAGCACTCAGTAATGCTTGTGTATTTGCTTTGCTGGCCTGGGACCTGATAGCAGTATCACTCAGGCAGCTACACAAAGTAGGTGCTATGGATAAAATGGAATCAAACCAATATGTTCTAAGCACTTAGTTTTATTTTAATGTCTGTCTTCCCATGGTTTCTTGCCTCTTCTCTTTCTTTTTAATGAGAGGTGACTGCCTCATCAGGAGCAGGCCCTGAGCTAGGTTGTTGGTAGTCTGGGTCTTGACCCTGTAATCTTCTCCTGTGTGGAATGCCGTATGCCCCAACAGCATCTCAGAACAAAAACAGATGGTGAGTCCTAAGCTGGTACATGACAGTGTACTGGATGCAGTTTGGGTAATGAGGGGATGCAGAGCTCTTGCCTTCATTTTGAGTTTTCAGTCTCTTTCTGGTTATCTTTTACTTAGAATATCAATTATAATAGTTCCACATTTAAAGTAAGAATTTGCATAATCTTGTTCATGGAAAACAACGCTTAAACCCTAGGTATTTATTATTATGATCAGCTTTTGGTGTAACATATTTCTGAAGATTAAATGAGAAATTTTCATGAAAGTAGTTCCTTTTCCCCCTTACCCCATTTCTCAAATTAATTAACATTATGACAACACCATTTCTGAGTACACACTTAATAACCTCTGGAGAATAGATTAGTCTAATATTATTTACTTACAAAGATCAGTTTTGATAGGATTTTAAGTGCAAACACTCTTTCTTGTAATCAACAATTCCAGCTACTCCGAATTTTTGCATCTTCAACTAAAACATCTATTACAGAGGCCACCTGTGGTGATAAGTGAGTCTTGTCTGTGAAATTATTTTAAACACTCTCAATTCACTAAAAATGTGTATTTATTCTCTGCATTTGTAAGCTGCACACATCATTCCTCCCTCCCCCATTCTTGGTTGCTCTTTAATATCAAATTACTCCTAAACCATTTATGTATAAAATGTCTGCTTTAGAAAAAGAGGTACATAACTGGAGGTTGTCTTTTTGTGTTTCCTTTTCTCCATTTCTTTTTTTTCCTGCTCCTTTACAGCAGTTTATGTGTTCTGGAGTGCAGGAGGCAATAAACACCAGGCGGGTGTAGAGCTCCTAAGATGTATGTTGTAGGTGGGGTAGTGAAGATCTCACTTAGGACTTAGTCTGAAATGAAGCATGAAAGAGCTCTCAACGGGTGGAAGCAGTCACTAAAGATGTGACTACTGAAAAGTAAAACACCGGAGTCTGCAGTGATAAGGGGAAATATGGATTCCAAGGGTGTTAATACTCTGCATTTCTGCTGGTATAAGAGGAAATTTTTTGCCAGGAGATGCAGACAGTAGTGCTTCTGTTTCGTTGGGGTTTTTTTCTGTGTTGATGCTCTGGGAGTATGTGATATGGCTCTACTTGCTCTTATCCCCAAATCGTCTCGCTGAAATGAGCAGGCTCTGTGCTCACCTTGTGTCCTAACCTTCTGGAGCCATATCTTGTTAGCTGAGATGGCAAGATTCATCTTATTTTGATCATCTAGAGCCCTTTGTAGTAAGAGCTGTTGTCTGAGCTGAGAGTTTTGGGTGGGAAAAACTGATTGTTGTGAGAATAAAGTAAAAAGGTTAGCAGAGAGTTGTCTTTGCTTTGTCACTGAGAACTTGCTGCATTGTTATCCCCAGCTGCTGAAAGTGCTTGATCTGTACATCCCTTCTGGTTGTGCAGTCCTTTCTATGTCCATGCTGATGGTGGTGGGTGCCTGCTGAAAGATGACAATTCCTGTGTGCAGGCAGCTCTCCAGAAGGCCAATGTGTGTGTGGCAATGGCCTGCCCTGTTTCAGTACCAAGTAAAAAAAAAAAGTGGTTTTATAGTTGTTTAATAAAGCAGGAGACAAATGTTGTCCCTGTGCAAAGAGCTGAATTACGTACTTCATGAATGAAATTAGTATCACAATGCTTTGCTTTGTTCAAGAGGTGATACGTATTTATGGCCCCATTTTTCAGCAAGATTTTTCACCAAGACTTCCCTGAAGTAAATAGTGTAAATAATAAAAGACTCTGCCAAGGAAAGCTGAGAAATGGCTTAATCCTCGCCCATTTATACGGTAATGCCAAAATGCCACTGACCAAATTGTAGAACAAACTGCCTATTTAATCAGCTCTCCCTGATGTTACAGAATACATTGTCTTAATTTCTAATGATATTCAGTATTCTTTCATTTAGTTAGTAAGCCTTTGACTTTAAACTTGTATTCAGACCGGACTGTTTGATACTGTTGGAGTACTGCTTTGTCTGTAGATGGTTTTTAACTACTAACTTTTTTGGGGGTTAAAATGTGAATTATTTTACCTTTTAAAAGTGACAGCCTCCTATTAAAGGAGTTGTTGTACCTTAGATTTTTTTTTTTTCCTTATTTTTATTTCTGCTTTGTTAAATCCTTTTCTCCTTTCTCTGGCACCCAGGGCCTGCCAGCCTGGACAGAAATGATTAAAAGACTGTGTAAACATGTAGGATGGGATTTTCAAAAGTGTTCAATATTGGCCTAACTGGGGAGCATTGCCATTGAACAGTTATGTGAATGCTGAGTGCTTTTGAAAATCCCACTCTTAAAGTATCAGTGTTTTAACAGAGAACCGCCTTTGACATGGTTGCTCATCACAGGGCACACTCTGCATGTGTGACATCTTTAGTTACTGGCAGTCAAGCCTGTAACAATGAGACGTGGTCTTTGTTGGAACCCCACTGTGGTTTGCTTTTAAAATAGTCTAATAAGGGGATTGGAAAGCTGAATGTGGGGAACTTTAGATGGCAATTTGGGATTTAATCGGAGAAGGGTGATTGCCTTTGGTTTCCAGCTACTAACTTTTGTGGCTTGAGTTAAGCCTTCAGAGGTTTGGGGAAAGACAGCCAACAGAAGGCAGTCAGCTCCTTTTAGGATTGGAACATGAGCTCTGATCAGAATAGGAATAATTTGCTTCCCAGGAAGAGTTGTAATTTAAACTATGTCCAGAAAATGAGAAATACCTCAGAAAACTGTTTGCTTATATGCAGTGGAAATGTTCTTATTGGTAAAGAGTTTACCTGATCAGAGAGTTGGAGAACTGAACTTGTAATCATATCAAAGTGTACATATAACCCATATTTTTCAATTTATCAATTCTTTTCTCAGTGACATGAAATCATCTCTTCATGCACTTGCACAGCGCTGGAGACGCCCAGTGCCAGCTGACAAAGAGGGCTCAGTTCATGAAGGGTGATTTAGTCATAATACAGTGGCTCTCAATCTGTGTATATGCCAATCAGGACCACACACATGAGCAAGAAAAAGATGTGTTTGCTCCTAATGTCTTCTTGTGTAAATGAGCAGAAGTGGTATGAAGGTCAGGGATGCTGTGATGGTATAAATTCTGTTATAAGAACAGAAATGGGTTTAGACATGTATCACAGATCAAGAAAGAAATTTCAGATCCTCATTACCCATGACTAAAAAAAGTAACTGAATTTGGGGATGGTTTATCTTAAATGGGTTCTACTTCTGGCTTGGAAAGGAAGGAAAGGCCTTTTGCAATATCAGCATGTGCTGAACTGAGGGCTCAATGCTGCTGTGAGGAAAAAGGTGTTCCCAGCTTGGCATCTGATTTCTGAGATCCTCTTTGGTGAAGAGTGATTTATTTTATTTTTTAAATTGATTTTGTTTTTTCCCCTGGAGATTAAGTAAATGAAAATAAGAACTTACGGTGTACAAACAGAACAAGTAGTCTTAATAGATGCTTATGGTATGGAAATTTCCCTCTGAATCCTCTTATCTTCTGTTTGTAAACAGGGCTGAACACAGTTCTGTGCAAACGCTTCACAGTAGGTGCTCTCTGACAACTTAGCAATTTTCCTAACCTAATGAATAAATGACTGTTCCACCTGGTATAATTCAAGGATGTAAGTTCTATTTGTGATTGTAGATAACAGGCTTGTGCTGGAGAAGATATGATTAAATGCAGTGCTTTTCCAGGAAAACTTAGCTCCCTGTTCCTACACTGGGTTCTTTACACCGATGCAGAAGACTTCCAGTTTAAATGCAGTATCTCACTGCCAGATCAGAGCCCAGGACCCGCATGGCAAAGCTGCCTGGAGGACCCAGTGAAAAGAAGGGAATTCTCTTATCCCTCCAACTTTGTTTTTCTTATCTCTCCATAGTAACTTGGTTTGGAGTCTGGAGAAGGTGATCTAGGAGAAGTAAAGCAATACAATATTTCCTCTTTTCCACTTCAGAAACGATGCTGTGTCACAATAATATGGATGGGGGAATGCTTCATGCAGTAACATCTCTGAAAAAAGGGCAGACTGCATGTGGTTGAATTTGTACCTCAGTGCTGTAGCTGCAACTGGATTTTCTTCAGTCATGATGTATCTGTGGTACTAGGGGTTGTAGGTTCTTTCTAGTTCTGGATTGATAAATAGGAGAAACCCAGTAATGCTACACAGGTGCAGGTGCTTTTACCTGCAGGGCAGAGATTAGGACTTCACAGTAAACTATAAAATTCCAGTGAATTTTGTATTGGTAATATTTGCACAAGTGATCTGCTGAATACTTGTAGGATGTAGAGTATTTGTGTTTAAAATACTTCTGTGATGCAGAATATCTGCTTATGTTACTGGAAACAAACTCTACTTAGTGCACTGTGTTTTGAGGGTAGTATCTCAGGCTCGACAACAAAATCTATAGGCTTTGGTCCTTGTTGGCTCAGAGTGCATCAGTTACATGAGCTGATTACTGAAAATGGGTACACCTGGCTGGTTGCTCATGGGATGCAGTGAGGTGAGCAGATCTCTGTTCCTTGCTGCTGGAAAGGGTCATGCACCACTACTCCAGGGACATCACTGAAGACCTTTGCAGAGAGGTGGTTGTGGGGATGTATGTGGGGCAGAGTTGTGCTCCTAAATCAGCAAGTTGAGGTGCAGAATGTGTATTGTGCCTATGGTATCTTTGTCCCGTGAATACAGAAATAACCATGATTTCAATGGACTTGGATGTCCTGAATTTCAGTGGAATCAGCTAGAACCCAGGGTGTATATAGATTTTTCTGAGATCTTTCCTCAAAAAGAAGGACTTTTTTAATTGCACAAACAGATGTACACAGACATGCTCATTCACACACAGATTTTTAGAAATGCAGACTAAGATAACTTTTCTGCATCATCTTGCTTCTTTCTTTCTTGTTGTACCTCTTAGGGAATTCATAGCACTGTTTTGTTCCACCACAAAACCCAATAAATTAAACAAGCCCCCCTGAAAAGACAGAGACAACATAAAACATCTGTGCACTAGTATTCTGGAAATCTAAACGTGATCATCAACATAAAATGTTAATAAGTTTCTTAGCCATATTTTGGTCATTTTCCTAATTCTACATCCAGCTATCCTTGAGTCTATTTATAGGGAACATCTTTTCTTGTATTTTTTTTGTAGTGACACATGCCTCCAATCACAGGAGATGTGTTAGCAGAACTCTGAAGGACACACAATGTCTGTAACATTTCTCAGATAATATTGTCATATACTTGGAGCAGCAGGCCCATTTTGAAACAGTAATTTGGTCCCTAAAGAGCTCTTTAGCCTCTGCCTTGCCTGCCCACCCTGGCCAAGCTGTCGAAGAGAGCAGCCCAAGATAGATGGTCTGGATTTGTGTAGAGTAATTTAAAGCATCCTGCCTTTTTTTTTCCTGCTTCGTTTTCTTTCCTGATGGAGAATTTACTTGGAATATACTTTATCTGCAGCATTGCTTGCTTATACAGGCATATACAGCTCCTTGATTTTTTTGTTTTGTCTTACTCATACTAAGACCTTTATTAGAATGCAGATGAACCCTGACCTCAGCCAAGGATTAAGTGAACAGATTCTTTAAGTAATAAATCTAAAGGCATATTACAAGCAAGGAAAAGGGATTTCCCTTGTGTTTTTGGATTTATAAGTGCCAGAGGCTAAACAACTTACAAGGCCTCTAAGATTGCTCCTTTTTTCTAACCTGGGACATGTTCTAATATTGTGACATAGCGAAGAATTAAGCTGGCTTACTAAGTAGAAAACATGTAGAGTAATTGAAAATGCATCATACAGACAGGAATGCTCAATGCAACAATGTCCTGTTACAAAGATTACACTGATTTATAGGGGATGTCTTAACTCCTAATCCCAGGGACACAAGATCGCATCGACCATGTATTCTTTCATAAGCAGCAAAATAAAAAAGGTGGTTAATAATATATATGCTAGAGATTGAAAATGAGGGAGAGGGGCTGGGGCAGTGTTGACTTTCATGTTAGAAGAATTTAACAGTGCCAATATTTTCAATAGGTTTTTGTGTTTGTCTCATCAGGGAAGTGCAGCAATTTTGTGTTTTGTAGCTGAGAGAAGTAACCAAATGGAGGAAGAATGAATTAGGGCTAAATATTGTTTGGTATAAGCTACTCTGAAGAGCTCAGAGAGGAAATGGCTGGGGGTGGGGGAGGGACAAAAGGTCACATGGACCATAGATATAAAGGAGGGTGTGGAAACAGCTGGAGCCGAATCACCATGTCTTGAAATTAAAAGAGAAGATGGTGAAAACAGTTATTTTCTTTTGACCGTCCAAAGGGAAGACTTCAGGGAGAACAATGGTACTGCTCTGCAGAGCTAACGTCACCGATAGTGACCTCACCCTCCACAAGTTCAAGGACCGCTTCTCCCCCATTAGCCATATTCAGAATAATCACACCTACTCCTTCCTGATCCGCTCATTTTCTCCCAGCTGTTGGTTCCTGTTCTGGGTCTCTGATCAGTCTTTTGTCTTCTCATTTGCTAACTCCTTTTCAAAGATCTGCTGGAAACTGGAGGAACTTTTTCTCTTTGCAATCAATCCTCTTTTCTGTCCTTCCTGCTTCTTATTCTTCACTCTGAGTTGCTTCAAATTCACATTTCCAGCTGCTTCAGCCTTGCCAAGAGAACACAAATCTATTATTTCAGTCTTTTCTTCTCCCCCATGTTGAAATGTTCTGCCTTCTGTGTCCCTTGAGATTGTGTTTCCCAGGTTGCAGAATGCCTTCCATTCATGGTAGGGCAAACTTTCCCTCATTCTAGACTCAAGTAGTAGTAGGGGTTTCATTCTCAAATTGGTAGGGAAAACTCTTAATCACAGAGTGGAAAAGGATGCAGAGCTTTTTGCTGGAGTTTTCCAGGAGCTTGAAATAAAAGTTTATGGAGGTGTTTAGTGTCCTAGCTAGCTCAAAAGTTAACTCAAAACCTGAAGATGGCATCATGACTGACACTGTTGGTTTTGTTTCACAGCTTGTAATTTGAAAAGAAGCTTCAGGTTTCATTTTATGCAGCTGCAAGCCATCTCCTTTGTTTTCCTACTTCTGGCCGGCTTTGCTGCATCTTATCCTGGAACAAGCACTTTCTTCCTGTGCCAAAATCCCTGGCATATCAGGAATGGAAAATTTATGGGCACCATAAAATACATGGAAATTCAATGATAAAGCAGGTGACAGAAAACCTTTTGTGTTACAAGCATTAAAATCTTTGCTATGCTTTTAGTTTCATCTGTGAATTTTTTTTGTTTTGTTTTGGGTGGTTTTGGGTTGGTGGACAGACTCTCTACCCCTCTTCCTACTTCTGTATGCCACATGAAAGCTTGGTGTGAGAGGAAATTAGGGAGATTGATTTCTGAATGTTAACATTATGAGGAGGATGTATTCTGAAGTCAAGAATATTTGGATAGTTGTGTTGTCCGAAGACTGACTAGAGCTGCCGTAATGTTGAACATTTGTATATTTTGGAAGAAGTGATGATTTGTGAAGAGGCAATGTAGGAAGGCACTTGAGTAACTGGAGTTGGTTCACTGTATGGTTGGTTCACTGGTTTAATGCCTGCAAAAATGTATGGCCCATTTAGGGAAGGTACTGTGGGTTTTGTCCCCATCTTGTGGCTGTCCAGATAAGGTATTTGTAAATCTTTTGAGTCAAGGTCTGCAGGGTCCCCCTGTTAGCTCTGAAGAGCCTATCTCCAAGCCCTGCTGTCAGTCAAAGAGGAATTAGTTGTGCATGCTCTCATGCAATCAATATACTGAGCATACAAAAAAGGACAATAGAAATAAGCAAGAGAATTCAGAAACTGGTAAGGAAACCTAAAGGCTGCTGAGTGGCAGCTGAAGCTGCAGAATGAAATGGAGGGAAGTTTTGAAATTGTGTAAGCACAGATGGTAAAGGAACTTTATACTTAGAAAAGCCCCTAGAGCCCCCAGATCCTCCCCAGTGAGAAATATTTCATGTCCAAAAGAAACTTCAAGGAGAAAGCAAGGTCTTCTGATAGATGACCAGGGATTTCTCAACAGAAGACCAGAAGTTTGCTATAAAGTATTGGAAAGCTTCTTTACAGTTGATAAAAGAATCCTGGACAGATGCCATTGACTGATATGCATCTACTGTACATACAGAAAACAAGAAATAGGAAGGACTTTTACAAGTCATGGAAAGAGTAGGTAAAGCTTTGGACAAGTCTGATTCTGTCTCTGAAGTCTAAAAGGTGAAAATGGTGTGAAGTTGCTCATTTATGACAATCCAGAAAAAGGAGCTCTAGGGGACTGCATCCTGCACACTTTGAATTCTGCAGCAAGGAAATGCTCACAGCCGGAAAACTAAGTTGGATTCTAGAGAAAAAAGTGGAGAGACTCATTAGGGAACAACTATGAATCTCACTACAAGGCTCTAGAGTTGGCCAAAGACCTGTTACTCAGTGCTAGTGCTTGGATGCTTTTCCCCATTTGCTTCAAGTGAGATGTTATCAGTGCAAAAAAATTTACGTTTGGATGAATTTAACCTCTCCTTTCTTCTTCGTGCTGCCTGGAGGAGATTGGTAATGTATAGGCTCAAGTTGGGTAGCATCTCTGTGGGCATTTTTGTCTCCCCTTCTGATGAACTGTAGTCTGTCTATGAAGGTTGCTTGTGAAGGCATTGTTCATCAGCTTGCCATCCCTGGCTGGGTTATTAAATGTAAGGCAGCAGCTAGAAGGTAATAAACAGATTTGAGCCTTCATGTTGAGAGGTCCAAACAAAATGGTCAAGAATATGTACAAAGTAGCAATTAAGAATGGAGATTAGCCAAGAAATTCATGTTTACTGAGATAAACTTTAATTAGCTGTTTGTGTAAGAAACAAATCTACAGAGTTGTATATGGGATAGCTATTGACAACATGCTGGAACAAGCAGCTAGAAATTCTCAGGAGTAGTAGCTCAAGACACAGTAGAATAACTCATGGTAACTCACAGACCTTATTATCTTTATTCATGATGCAAAACTGGGAGTAAGTGCGAGGCTGTCAAAATGGTGGGGATCAAGGGGATCAAATTCAAATAACACGAGTAAATAAAGGAGCATCATTTACTGTGTTACAGAAGGGAAATGGAAATTAACCAAGATTAGTAAAATCCCTTCCTTGATAAACTCCAGACTCCAGGGGTTATCAGACCACATCTTACAAGAACTTGCCTTGTGTGCACCTACCCTTCACTCAGCACCTTTCTCTTCATTGGCAGTTATGTAATGGCCATATGTAATTTTTGCAATACTATATTTGGAGGTTTTGTAAATATCCAGCAGTTAGAATCAAGTTTGAGAGAAAGGACCATGTTTTAAGAAAACCGTCTATTCTCCTGATTCTTAGAAAATGAAATCGTACAGAAACAAATTAAAAAAGACAAGGAGTTGTGTGAACAAAGCATTTATCAATGATTCCTCCAGCTTCTGCTTTTTCACTTCCCAGCATCCTAACCAGAAGAACACAAACAAGTGAAGGAAATAGGCATCTTCGGGAGGGGGGAAGAGGGTGACAGGAGGCTGGAAAAGGGATATTCAGGATTGTAGGTTGATTCACATATGTGAAGAGATTGTAGAGACCAGGAATCTTTAGGGTAAAAAAAGAGATGAGTGAAGGAAGATATGATCAAGACTATGAAATTATCAGAGAGAATATGGAATGAGCATTCACAATTCCCAATATAAGGAGTAAAAATTTCCCAGTTAAATGATCAGATAGCAAGTTTAACACAAACAGAGGAAGTACTTTTTCACACAATGCATAATTAAATTGTGGAACCCATTGCAACAGGATGTTGTGGAGGTCAAAACCGTAAATGAGTTCAAAGAGAGACAAGTTCAAGGAGGATAGATCTGACAAAGCCTGTTAAATATGAGGGCTAAGATACAATGTCTGGGCTGAGAGAGCCCTGAAACTTTCGTTGCTGGAAGCTGGGAGAGTATAGTCGGATACACTTTCCATGTTCCTATTTTCTTCTTTCACACAGCTAGCTAATATTGGCCACTGCTGAGACAGATACTTGGCTCAGTGTCTGCTTTTATGGAAGACATTATGTTCATAGGCATTATACTTTGGAAGCCCTGCTTTTGGAGGGAGTTCGTTCTGGATCTGAAATCCTTTTTATCTCCTTGAGACCTTCAATCTGTCAGGTTGGGAGTGTGACAACCCAAGGTGCTCTAACACTGGAATAATGAAATTGCATACAAAATCAGAAGATCTTTAAATACAGATATACTAGTTTCTCTCTATTTGCAGTCTTGTATGATGGCGAGTAAAGGGTTCCCTGTGCAGTTTATGTATTTTCTGGCTTTCCCAACACCATATGAAATCCAGAAGTCAACCTCTGAAAAATGATGTGATGAAATCTTCACAAAAATTGCATGGAAACAGAGGTAAAATAGCTATTGTGAGAATTTCAATAACGCTAGTCAGCATTAGAAGTAATACTTTGGATGGATGTTGGAGAACAAATGGGGAGCCAGGGCAGGCTCAAATTACTCTTTCTAAGTCAGCTAATGAAAATTGTTCAGTATCTGTGAACTGTTCCCTTGAGGAGATGGGCCCCAACATGCACAGTATGCCAGCTGGGGTTGAATGGGAGTGAATAAACAGATTGATAAATAGATAGGTATGTTGTTATTGTGAAGTAGCATATAACAGCTTTAGCAAAAATCAGGATGCGAAATAACATTTTCTGTACACAGCAGAAACTAGTCCCTGTTCTCAGACATCCCCAGTGTACATGAGTAGTCACAGACAGGCAACAGTGGGGAAGAAGGGAACAGAGAGAGGCACAACCAGATAAAGTGATTAGCCCAAAGTCACACAATAGATAAGGGGCAAAGCAAAAAAACAAGCCCAGGGTTTCTGCAGCACAGCTGATGGGATCATATGCTGCACAAATCCATTACAGAGAGATGTAGTAGCTTTGTGGTCTGAGCTGTAAGTTCAATGTTCATCCACACAGAAAATATAATATATGGAGAGTTGAGTGTATTTTGAGAGTTGTTCCTTTATTCTTGCAGCAACTGGAAAGGATAGCAACCCGCCCTGAAATAGTAACCATCAATATACGATGCCTTTTGCAGCTCTCCTTCCTGATCAAATAAATAATTTGTAAGGTTTTGATGACAAAAGGATGTATCCCCTGCTCAGCTATCACCTGCCAGCACTACTCTGTGCAATCTGATTTAGAGATTTAAGCATAGAAATCATCCTTTCTGCTGTTTCCCCTGGAAACAGGGAACCCACCGGAGAGGTTAATCATTTGGGTTTGCAATTCATAGTTGGCAAAAACCAAAAATAATTCCTCATTTTCTGAGTTTTAAAACATGCTGCTAAACTTTAAACTTTCAAAGGCTGTGCTGTTGTTTGCTTCCTGATATTGTTTAAAAATAAGTAGTTCTAAACAATAGTGTATGCCTAGAAAAGTGTGCATTAACTATAGTGAAGCTCCCTTTGCTTTGCTGTGGTACAGTCATGCATAGAAAAGAGGAAAAATAATGCATACCTTTCCCTTGGGTTTGTGGCATGTTCTGTATAGCGATAGCTGGGCCCCAACATACCAGCTTCTCAGTATAAGGAATATATCCCAGTAGAAGTGAATTCATCATGGGCGGAGAGTGAGCTGGGAACAGAGGCATGTTGGTCCAGAAATAGGTCTTATGTATGTGGAACCCTGGAAGTGAGGAGCACTGAATAGCCCAGTGCCCCCTTACTGTGTGCTGCTGTCAACATGCTGTTTGTAGCGTGGGTAGACACAGCACAATCCTGTTTGCAGGGACATGGGAAATGTGGACTGTGCAGTGTCATGCTGCAGCCACCTAACTCACTGCAATGCACTGATCACCTTCTGTCTGTGAGGGTGAAATGAGAAGAGGGATAGAAAGGGAGTGAGAAAAGGAGGTGGGAAGCTGAGGAGGAAACTGTAAAGGGGTGGCTGGCAGAGGAATAAACTCATTGGTTTCACAGAATTTATGGATCGCTGGGTGTTGGAATGCCTTCTAACCATAGGGGCTACAGCTGAAGCTGACTTCTATAGGAGGTGAATTGCCCATTCCTCATTGAGAATGACCACGCATAACCTGCACACTATGCAGAGAGCATATCCTTCAAGCTTAAGGCTAGTAACTTTTCTTTATCTCTACTTTTCTACCAACCTACTGCAATGTACTCTATACATGATATACAGGGGCATGAACTTGCGGTATCCAGGCATGAGTATGAAGTCACAGCTTTAGTTTGATTGCTGTATGCCTTGGCTGGGTGGGATTAAGTAAAGCCAGTCATGTTAAGTAAAGTATTGGGTGCTACATGCTATATTTCCAGCTAGTTGAAAAGGCACTTAAAAAAACCCCAAACAACCAACATCTTTAAAACAATGATAAAAGCAGAAGGCTGAAAGAAAAAAACAAAAGCCTTCCTCTTGTGTCTTGACCATTGGGGTCAAAACCCAGTAGGCCAAACTGGAGACATTATAATTTCCATTATTAGGCATCTGAGGGAGCCATGACTATAAGCACATTTTCCTGGGCTTTCAGTAGCGTTCAAATATATTGTCATGTTTCCTGAAGGAAAATAGGGGTAATTGCTGTCACTGTACTCTGGGGGGTAACATTCTCAAAAGATATAACTAGTCACTGCAGAGGGGGTATACCTGAAATGAATTTGACCCATAATGTGCTGCAAAAATACTATATGCATCTTGGGATCTCAGCACTCTGCATGCTTTAGAGGTGGGTCAATTAAAAGGCTATAATTTAGGGTCTTCATGAAAGTCTTTGGGAATAAGGAAGTCTGAATATGGTAATGAAAATCCATAAGAGTATTTTCACTGTGTGTATGTGTATTTATGCATTTGTATCTCTAATCTTTGAAGAGATAAAAACATAATATCACGTTTGTTTGAGATGTCTAAAAGTTAGACAAAAAAATGCATGTAAACAGTGTGCACACCAAGAGATGCACACACATACGGCATGCACATGTGCACACGTGCACACACGCACACCCCGCACCCACACCTCTGTGTTAATGAGCTTTTCCTCTGGAGAGGACAAGTCGAAAGGAGCGAGTCCTTCCAGCCAAAAAAATCAATTGCTTCTTCATGAATTATTGAGATGTTTGCCATCAGTTTCTTTACAAAAAAAAAGGAGTCATTGTTCGATGTTTCCTCCCCCAGCACACTCTGCTTTTACCTTGTGACATCATGACATGAAGACATAAATTCTTACATATAAAAGTTTTCATTCTTCTAATGACATGTATATTGCAGCATCTTTTTCTTTTCTCCAGTGCTGGCTGTATTTGTGCACATACACGCTTTACACTTATGGCAACTGTCATCCTCCTCCCAGCACTTAGGTAGGGAAGGAATGCTGCAAGTAAAAAAAATAATTCATTTTACAGCAAAAATACTAATCTTTTCTGTGCTGCCAAATGCAGTATTGGTGTACTGATGCTCAGAAACTGAATCAAGGTTCTTACACTGAACTGCAAGACACCACTAAACGAACACTTTTGCCTCTTGTGTAAATAGATTAATGATGTTAAGTGAAAGCCAAGCCTGCTGAAATGTTAGCTTCCGTATGGTGCTTTGAATTTCCTTTATTTTTGATAAATGAACCAATCTGGCAATAAAATCCTTGCACAGTAGGTTAATAATGTCATAGCTGTACTGTGAAATAGTAATGTTTGTACCATCTCTTTGCAAACAATAATCCTTTGAAGCCTGATAAATCTATTTTCAACCAACTTGTCTGTTTGCCGGTACACACAGCTTCCCCTTTGAAAATACAGCTTAGAAGATATTTAAAACCTGGGAGACAATAGACTAAGGAAGAGGGACAGTGGCTTAAAGGGCAGAAGTTGGCAGAATACTCCTCTTTTCCGCTTCACTTTCTTCTCTGTGTCTCCTTTAATAGCTTTGTAAGCATTTTAAGAAAGGTTTCCTTGCTACTTTTTCCAGCCACAGACTACTGCCCGGATTGTTTGCTGCAACATTCAGTTATCACTTCCAAAAGTAGCTTTTCCCCTCAATCACTTGTGAAGAGAACTGGAAAAGCAGTGGCTGAATGTGATCAGAAACTTTGCTTGTTAAATCAGGTTTCAAAATTGAGCCGTCTTTGGAGGGTGACTCTCTCGGTTTGCGTTCTTGTGCTCTGGGAGGAGCTCTTATTTGTATTTACATGTAGTTTACCATATTTATATATTAACAAGAGTACCTGGACACACCGAACTAATTTCCCAGCAGGAGTTTTTGTTTCAGCTTTACAAGAAACTTCAAATTGTAGACACATCTGAATTACACTGGCTTTGTATACTTGCTAATAGGGATATTTAGAAGGTAAAAAGAAACTGCAGAGCCTGTGAGAACAAGCCGTTCTCACACATGTTAATCAAGTAGGATGGGGAGTGAGCTGTGCAGGTAGGAGCAGATCGTCTGCCCAGAGAGTATTTGTCGATGTTCAGTGAGGCGCTCTCAGCAGGTCCCTCAGCAAACAGAGGTGTCAGAATCAGTCCTCAAACCCCCTGTCACCTGACCTGGTAGAGCTCTAACACTTTCTGTCGCACAAAATCACAGACCTGAATTCCAGTGGCCAGACACCCATTTGCCATTTAAGGAGGGAAAGGAAGTAGGGAAGGGATCCTAGGAAAGAAAGAGGGCAATTGTGAAACCGGGCAGTGGGGTCCTTTGTTAAACATCCTAGGCTGCTGTATGTTCTGCTTATAGACCTTTTCCCGCATCTTCTCTACAATCTCCTGACAGATAAGCTTTCTAATCAGTTACATAAGTCAAGGTGGTGCTCCCCAAACAAGGACAAGAAACAGCACCCTGCAGTTTAGGTGATCAACCCCATTGGCCAAATTCAGCATTGAACACTCACCCAAACCTCTCAGCAGAGACAGGCAGACCTCTAAAGGTGGACCGTTTGCAAACAAAAAGACCAACTTGATTGTAGTAAATAATTCTGTTATCTCCAGTGCTTATAAGTGAATCAAGATGAGAGCAGCAGTGGATTTGGTGCTGTAAGGGGCATAATGGACTTGCAGCAATTGGGAGAGGAAAGGAATCGTGAAAAACCAAAGGCTCCCATCAAATGGTTAGCAAAGGGCCAATTGTTCTATTTACAAGAGCTCTCCTGCCTGGAGGAGAGGCAGAAAAAAAAAAGTATCAAGACAAGCATTTCCTCCCTGTAATGATAAGGAGCTGTTGCCTGCAGCGTTCAGACTACACGGTTTCACAGATGTTTTAAAAAAAACCCCAGCCGACAGCCTCTCTCTACCTTAACTATAGCAGCAGCACAATTGTCTGTCAGTCTTTGTGCAAAGCAGAGTGAAAATATTGCCCTCCTGTTTCTTTAAGTCCCAGAGACTTAGTAAAATTAACACTAAATGTTTTAAAAGAAACCCTATCAAAAATCACTGATGATTTCAAGTTATTATTGAGCATGGGTGTCTGAGTAGCTTGGGGCAGTGCACATAAACTTGACAAACAGGGTACTTTAGTGCTGCCTGCCCAGATCCACATAATAGAGCAATGAAGCTTTTATTCATTCAAAGAAAGGTTGAGTTTGATTGGCAGGTCAGCCTGCCTGAACACCACTGTCTCTTTTCCCTAACACTTCACTGCTATCAATTACAGTTTTGAATGTGAATTGTTTCTAATGTAAAATAATGCCAACCTCTGCCTCTAACCTCAGGCCAGAAAGCTCTCTTGTGGTGTTTTTTTTTTATTCATATTCACTGACTGCCTGAGGACTCTGTTTCTGCTTTGTATTTTCTCAGCCTCTCACCAAAGTGCTGCCATCAGAAGCCATATTCATGCGCAGCACATTATTTTCATTGTATTAATGACAACATTGGTGAGCAAAATAAAATAGAGTGATATGATACCCCCCCTTCAGTTGCCACAGTAGTGCTGTTTGGTTTTGTAAACATGCAGGTTCAGAGGCATAATTCATAATAAAGTTATAATCCATTACAAGCAAGCATGACTCTGAAATTGCTTGATTTTTATCTGGCAGTTGACTTAAATCTGTTTGCAGAACTTGCCCGATTGAAGAGAATGCCGATCTTATTTAAATCAGGTGATTTGGTTCAGCTGCCATCTGTTGGCCGGTTCATTATTATGATTCTGTGGTTACAGTAGTTACCTGTCTTCATTTATTTCAGTAAAACAGAAATTACATTTAGTAAATAGTGGGGATGTTATGTAATCTCTATTACCCCAGGGAACTGGTTTTATGTGTATGCACACATAACTTTAACACACAATCTCCTTTCTATGCTGGATGACCATTTATGCTGCAAGATGCATTTCCTGTTGCTTTCTGACAGCCCTCAAAAATGAGTTGCTTTGCTGACTTATAAAAATGCCATGTGTGTTGTATTGCAGTAGATTAGAAAGACCCTACAGGATGGTGGTTTTGAATGGACCCACAAAGAGGGACACATGGGATTGGGACCCTCTGAAAGGTGGAGTCTCTTGTAGAGAGAGAGTTGTTTTGTAATATCAGATGCTGTTCTTTTTTTCTGCTCTTTTATACTATCAGCATTCTGTCAGTGAGGACTTTGTCCATTTATCCCATTTCACAAAAGCTTCTATTCCAACTGAATTTCCATTTTGCTACTGCTTGCCTGATTTTCATCAGCATTCTCCCTCTCTTGTGTTTGTCTCTCCTGCTCCATTATGGAATCCATATAACAGTGTGCACTCTGCCTCCAGTGACATCACTTTAGGCTTTTTCCCATTGCATCCATTAATATCTTGATAGGGATATACAGGAAAGACCTACCTTTGCTCTTTCATCTCTCTTGAGACAGCCACTCTGCAAAGTAACCTAGAAACAAGCCATCCCTTTTGGATGCAATTGCGTACAAAAATACCAGTTTCAGGATGGAACAGTACTTTCAATAATAGCTTTATTTTATCGAATACATTCAAACACAGTTTTAACATACATTTAATTTTACAGTGTGATATTTTACTTCTAGTTTGTGATCGAAAAGGGGCTCTTCAGAAAAAACAAGTGGATGAAAATGTTATATGATACTTTGTATGACATAGCAGAGACACCTCCTACTCCTGGTGGTTTTATGTTTTCCTTGTGGGCTCTTTCCTGCTATCTGAGATTTCTCCATTAGCTGCAAGGATAGGGTGGTCTGAGAGCTTGAAACAGGAAAACCTGAACTCTGGGGTTTTTTTTCCTGTTATCCAGTTTCACTTGAATGTGGTATACATCACGGTGGCCAGCATGATGTCTGTGGAACTTATATATTTCCTACCGTATTGTGTACTTCTATCATGCTTTACATACGGTGATTTTGATATTGAGGGTACAATTTCTAGTTTTTCACAAAGTGCTGGGTTTTATTTTGAATTCAAATGAAAATAAATTTGAATATTTCGGGCTTCTAAGTCAAACAAAGAATCTGCATTTTGGCCAGTTTCACATTCAGAAAAGCTTATATCCTATTAGTGTATTCCTGGTGGATAGGTAATTTTTATACGCTGCAGTTTGGGCAGTGGAGATAAACTGGCACATGGTCCAGTTTCTGTGTTATACCAGTTTTAGAGCAAAGTAACTCCATATTTTGAAGAGGGAATTCCTGATTTACAAGCTCAGGCTAACAGACCGCTTTCACAGCAAATACGTTATGTAGTTTTGGTGCAAATAAATATGTGCCTTGCTCTGCTCCTCAGTAACTGCCTTGTGAGGCTCAGACCTTTGGAGTCGGTAATCAGAGTGTGTGAAAAGGGAGCTATGAGAGATGCCACCTACTCCAAATCGTCTTCCAATTTCCAAACAAACATATGGCACAAACACATTGTAAATAAAGATGACTTCAGACACAGCTCTTTTCATGGGTGAATGGGTTACATTGGGCTTTTTACTGGCAAGCAAAATGTTACTTGGATTCCACATTTGAATACTTGATCTGTTAGCATTGCTGGATACTTTCGTTCCTGTGTGTTGATTTAAAGTCTCTACTGCAAACAAGCAGTTAGCTCACTGGAAGGCAGCAGTGGTGGAGATGCTGATGCACAGGCAGAGCCTGGGTTTGCTTTGGTCGGTGCTGCAGCGACAGGGTTATGTTTTCTCCTGTATGGCTCCTGGACAGTGTTTATGTACCATCTCACTCTGCCTAACAGCCACCAGAAACCATTATTTCTGCTGCAGGCAATGGCAATTTGGCAATGCCTGTGCTCTCATTGCTGTAATAAAGCATTGGCATTATCCAGCATTATGAGGAGGATTGTGTTTACCTTCACTGGAGTATGAAGTGGTTAAGGCTGTAATTCAAGAAAGCAATTGAGCATTTAATGTAAATCCATCATTGTTCTGCACATACTGAAGCATGTGTTAAACTTTGACTTTAATGAGACTTGACCAAGTGTTTGAAGGTCTGTATGTATTTAAGATCAGCTGATACCATAAAGACTGTTTAGCTAGACTATGCACAGTGTGGATAAACATGGGCTTACTATCAGAGGAAAGATGCCCTGTTAGTAAGAAAGTTTTTCTGTAGATCAGTCTTTTGACTTGTGTTTTTGTGAAGTCTGTTGCCATTCCTAGTACATACTTTCTTTTGGAAGGAACACAAAGAATTTAATATTTTAGCTTATAATTTTATGAGGCACAAATATTTTTGTATAGTCAGCAAAATCCTTCCTCAGTTGTTTGGAAGCTTAACAGGTTTAGAAAGTTCTTCCTCAGAGATAAATAAGCTGTCAATTCATGATGAAGAAAATCAAACTTGTACTGTTGATTTTGGCTGTGGTATTTGCAAAAGTATGAGAGAAATTTTTGCAGTCGTAGAGCACTACATATGTTAGCATTTAGCTTTCCAATGCCATATTGTGCCTCTGATAGCATTTCTAAAAGATAAACAGAAATGTCAAAATAATGAAAATAAAAGATTAACCATTCAGATTTTGAGTTTGAAATCAAATCTGTATTGCAAATTAATAGAAAGCCAGCTCAAGTTCCCAAAACTGCTTTGTACACCAGTTGCCCCCCCTGCCCCTTCTTCTGAAGGCCTTTTTCAAACTTCACCAAATTTAGATTGTGAAATGTCTAAACAGAGGTTCTAAACAGAAACCTGGGAGGTATAGAAAGTATGCCAAGAGCAAATTAGTTTACTTAGTTCATGACTTTAATACACCCTTGCAATTAGCAGGGTATTTCCTTTGGACTTGTGGTCTCAAGGTATGTGTTTCTGTTCATGATTTCTTTTTTTTATTCACTGCCTTTAAATGAGAAAAAACAAACTCCACGATTCTGCCTTGCTGGATCCATACGTGCCAGGAGTTCGATCATGTTCAAGTTACAGTTTGACTCTCAATATAGCATCTCCAAATGCATGGGCAGGTGAGAGAAAGTCTAAGGTGAGAGAAGCCGAAGTTAGGAGGTGGTTGTAAACAAAGCAGAATTAGGCTGTAAAAGCTATTTGTGAAACCTCTCTTCCAATACACCAGTTCCTCATGTGTGTATATGCTGAGCGATGTGTTCTTTGCCAGATTCTTTTTCTAGAGAAAATGCACCTATTTGCTGAGTAAGATGCTATACTCATGGTGATAAAAGTTGCTGAAGACCCGGATCCCTTTAGAGGCTGCATCTTCCCCTACAGATGTCCTTAGCCTTTCTAGATCCCAGATACTTTGTGGCTCTGCAATCTCCTCAGCTTCCTTGAACTAACTTCACTTTCTTCTCAGTGCCAAACCTTCTAGAAACAGCTTCAGTTCAAACTGTATCTTCCAGAGCTGCCTGTACCCCCATCTCTTCCCTCCTGGAAAACAACTGCAACCCATCTAGTAGCTGCCAAATTGGCACCCACAATTGCAGTATCTTGACCCAGCATGACACAACCCCTCTCCCTCAGATACCAACCCTGCCCACAAACCCTCCACAATGGCAGCTTGACCCTGGCTGACACAATTGTCCCTTGTGTTTGCCAAACCCACAAAATTATAGGGGTCGTGCAGGAAAAGGCACTGAGATGGGTTAGTTTGTGCTCCCTGTGCTGTCTGTGACACTGTGACCCTATTCATGGGCACATCCTTGCAGGAGGACTTGGCAGCCTGTCTGCAATGCATCGTTCTAAATTGTAGCCTTAAAAGATCCTTTTTTAGATGCAAATGAAAAACCCAATTAGAGTTTAGGGGTTTTTTTGTTTGGTTGGTTTTAATTTTTTTTTTAAAGAGCAAAAATGTATTAAGATTAGTAAGAAACATCTGATGCTCCCTCCTTAACCCTACCACTTTTCTGTTTTCAGTCTTAATCTTTAGTTCTCCAGCATGTGTGTAGACTGCCATGCACCCAAAACCAGTCTCATCAGTTATATTCGCACATGTGGAATCTTCAAGCTATAGAAGATCTGTTTATATTTGGCATAGAAGTGTTATCTGATGGTCACACAGGTTCCAGCCCAGTTTCTTTTAATAGCTGGTGGTGTTTTAGCTGTGTATTTTAGTTTTACCAGTCAGAGAATGGGAGAAATTATACATCCTCATTTCAAAGAGGTGATCTGTGGACTAATCAGACAGTGTTTATAACACATGTTCTAAAATGTAAATTCATATAAATAAATGTATGTATATTTATATATACTATATTTATATATAGTATAAATATATCTATAGTGTGTATGTGTGCACATACATGACTTTGTATCTATATGCATGATATGCATGTGAAAGATTAGGGTTTTTTTGCTGGTGTTACTAATTTACACATAGTGCCATTCAGCAACCTGGTTTGGAAACAGGATTTAGGGCTCTCTGCTCTGAGGTGTATTTTGCTGCAGGCCTGTTGGCTGTGCGTTGAGGCCAGATACAGCAGTGCCGTGCTCCTTGCAGGGAGGTTTTCTCTGGGATTACTAATACAGAGAAATTTACTAGCATAATTATACCCGTATAATTATGCTGGAGTAGTTATACTGCTGCAAGTCCCATGTGAATGCTCTTGTGCTTCAATAATAGTGCCCATATGGGAAGTTATACCAGTTTATTTCTACTGGTAAATATCTCTGTGTAGGCAAGTCCTTCTTTAGGGCAGATTTTGAAGACCCATGTACTGCCCAGCCCTCGCAGGTCCTTATTTTGTACATCATAGTTTGCTTTTGTCAACCACATTTTGTGCATAGGAAAAACTTGTTAAGAATTCTTACCAGAATCTTTGGAAAGAAACAAACATTTTCTCTCACCAATATAGCATTTTTTTTCCCACTACATTCACTTTATTTATTTTTTTTAATATCTTTTAATGTATAAAAATACAAATGCAACTTCTGACTTTTGTGTTCAGGAAATTTCTTTTTGGATGTACTAAGGATCAGATATAAGCCATGTCTGGAAGCAATACTTGGCCAACAGCTGAGTGTGTGTGTATGTGTGTGTGTTCATCTATCCATGATTCATTCTGAGGGCTGTTTTAGCCTTCATAAAATATTCATGCTGGTTGTGCATGGTTCTATAATTGCCATCTCAGGCCTTGAATTATTTATAGGTTGTACTGTTCACATAGTCTCATTTACTGATAGAACAGATAACACTATACAAGAGGATCCCAAACACTCTAATGCCTGTTACTTTGCATTAAGTAGTGGAATTATATTACTGTAGGTGTAAAATGCTGGCCTTTTTCTCCTCTTGCTTTAATATATCATTTTTGTATTTATAATATGCTAATTGTTGAGATGCTGTTAAGCCTCATAATTCCTGCCGAGTTTTGCAGAAATCAAGGTGTGGTTAAAATGATTTAGCTCTTGATCCCAAAATGATTGTTCTAAATCCACCCCCTCCCTTCCCCCAGTTGTAACACCTAGGATAATTTGTTGAAGTGATGTATGAGTACACATGCATACCTGAGCTCCTTTGTTTTGCACTATTGATCAGTTTGTGTATCTTAACTGCTAACAAACACACAGAAGCCCAGGTAATGCAGACATTCACCAAGTGTATTTTCAAGTTCATTGTACTCAATTAAACTGACTATGAATTCATCATGAAAAGTGATCTTATTTCCATCAAATTTCCTATTCATCGTTCCTGTGATTAATTCCGTCGGCTTTTCTGACCTACTTTTGACTTTATTTTTTTGCTGCATATGTGGAATAACATCAGTTTAGCTTGGACATATAATGCACTTTGAGTTTTCTTTGCCTGCTCAGTTTTTGGTTTATCTACTTTCTGAACCAAGTGCTGGTTCTGGGTGGAAAATGCAGCTGAGGTAGAGTTAATTTTCATTTTGTTAATCCTTCTGCTTCTGTAATTCAAAGAAATAATTTCTGGAGTAGAAATTCAGTGACTCGCAGAGCCAGAATACTGGTCCATGCACTGGAATACCTTCTGTGCTTTTCTCAAAAACTTTTGCATGGCCTTGTGAAGTCACATATTTCCCTCCTTTATGAAAAGGGAATATTGGCTATAGGGACTAAGTGCACAATGAATATAGATTGTCTCTCTGCTATAATAAGGAAGTGCAATAGGAGTGCACAGGAAAGATTGCTGAAGTCTGTGATGGCAGTGAAACAGCACAGGATCATGCAAAACGCACCTAGCCAGGGTTTTTATAGAGATGCGAGTCCATGCAGATGGGTGGAAAGAAGAGCTGCTTAAAGCCCTTCATTTCAGTGCAGCTCATTTCGTTGCTCACACAGCGATTAGGAAGGATGTTTCCCCAGCTGAGTTTCTGCTTGGCTGGTTCCCTCAGGGAGCCAGTTCCCAAACACCAGCACCAGCCTCTGCTCCAGCTGGCAGGCTTGGGCTGCTTCTCTCCTCCTGGACCGCATGGGTATTCCCCAGCAGAGATTTTGCTAACATAGCTCAGCAAAGTTGATCCTCACTGAGGGATTCAGGCTTGTGCCTCTGTCTCTGATGGCAGTGAATTGAGCCTTGTATTGGTAGTGCTCTGCTCCCTTCTTGGCTCTCCAGAGGTCTGAGTGACTTCTGATGCTTCAGAAGTGAGGAGCCAGCCAGGTATGGTGCAAGGAGGAAAAGGTGGTGGCTTAGCAGTGGCTATGGATGCAACATCCCTGTTCAGGGGAAGCCTGAGAGCAGCAGGGAGCAGTTGAGGTGAAGATTTAAAATTTACTTCTTTCAAAGTCAAGCAAAGTGAGGATGAAGGCAGCTCTAGGATGAAGCCAAAAGGAACTGCCAGAGAAAAGTAGAGCAAAAAGAATTGTTTGTGCAAAACAAACCATTTTGGTGAACAATAAATTCTTGAAAAAATATGTCTTTGCCTGAGCCCTTATTTTTCTTGATAATAAATCATTATAAAATAAGCCTTATGACATTCACCGTTCTATAGAATGGGCTGAATTGAAAAGAGATGTGTTCTTTTCCGTACGATTTTGTGAGCCCTGTGGGTCTCTCTGAGAAGGAAACAGTGTTATTGTCATGCAGATTTCTCTCCTTCAGGATTTCAGAGATTCCATGAATCCCTTGCAACAGGGCAATTCCACTTTTCTACTTTTTTCCTCTTTTTTGTTTAAAGCTGCAGTGCCAGTGCAGCAGCTTTATTACAGAGTCTCCGCCTTTCTCATGGAGTTCTTTCAGTTTTCAGAGCTAAGTGTGACTGTTGTGGCATGCGTACGTTACTGAGCTTTCCTGTTAGCACCCAGCTTACTTTCTGCTTTTCGTCCTACCCATTTATAGGTTAATGTATAAATAAGGAAAACAAAAGCCCGAACAAGATGAAGTTTATTCTTATCTATCTTGTCTTCTGCAGAAGTACCTGGAGGCCTCTGTAGGGCATTTGTCTATACAAATAGTATTGCCCCACAAAATTTATGACTGAAGGGACTAAAGATGGTAAATAAATGACAGGACACTGGGGAGAATGGGATTTAAAAATAAAAATTGATGGGGGGTGCTGTACAGCTGAGCTGCTCAAACCATTTGGTTTTGGTTAGGAATAACAGTCTTAGCTTCTGCTTGCCTAGGTATGGTCATAGAGTGACTTGGAGGGTTTGCACCACATAATTTCTGAGTTGGGCATTGGAAATTTAGGGAACAGAGCACACATTTTAATAGCCAATTACCAAGTAAGTTTTCTTTAGTGAAATTGTTACAATATTAAATATCTTAAGGATCTTGCTTTTCCCCTTTCCCCATTTTCTCTGGTAAGAGGTCTTTTAGTTGGAACGTGGTCCTGGGTTTTCAGGGTCTTTATTACCTTTCACACTGTGCAAATGGGAGGCTGCTGGGACACCAAGACATCACTTAGCTTTAATTGGTCAGCTGGCCTTTGCTGTTATGCACCGCACACTGCCGCACCACGGCCGACCTCAGACTGTGCTCCAAACCAGTTTCCTTCAGCATTGGGTAGTGCCTAATTACATAGAATGCAGGAGCAGTGGTGCTAAAGCCTTTCAAGAAAATTTTATCATATCTATTAATCTAAAGGTATCAAGTGCCAAAACCCCTTTACGCGACCTAGAAAAACAAACTGGTAAGTGTGCTTCTTTCACTGATACTGCCTGTGCTGAATAATTTTCTGGAGACATTTATAAAAAGGTCTATGAAATCCTACATCATTTCCCCTTTATATATCAGAAGTCTTTAAAAATATCCAAGATTTCTTTTTTATGCCAACAGTACATGAGAGAATCCTAGATATGTGTGACACTTTTTAGAAAGTGTCTTTGTCTTTATCTATCCTGATAGTACCTGTGTGCTAGGGAAGTGTCATGATCCCTATTTTAAAGATGGGAAAAGAAGACACAGAGAGATTTAAAGCTAGATTTTTAAAGGTGTTTTGACTTCTGAAGATGCAGTAAAATGTGCAGTAGGACTTTCAAGCGGGCTTAATTGCACGTTTAGCAGCCTAAAAGCAGCTCGTTGGCTTACAAAGTACACCAAGGAGAGACACGAATCTAGGTCTTCTGTGTTCTGGTCTAGTACTTTAACTATTGGCTGGCTCTTCCAGGGTGGATTGATTTTGGAAAATAAGTATGACACTTTGCTGCCCTGTTGATCAGTATTGCCCCTTCAATGGGACATTGAAGCACTGAGTCATGGCTGCTGACATTAATAGAAGAGCAAATCCTTGTCAGTAGTTAAAACCTTAAGTGTCTGGAACACCATTTAAGCATATACATTTCAGAGAAAGTGTTTATAGAAAGGTTAAAAATCTCCTATTCTGTAAGAGCATCTTTCAAAGAGGTATTTGCACATCTTAGCCCTGGATCACAGTGGAAAAGCCCAAATCAGGAAGATGGCCACGGTCCACAGGGACTATGGAAAGACAGACTTTTTCCAAAGACAATTCAGAGCACTTGGGCTGGGCTCCTGCCCGGAACTGGCCTTTGTAGAAGCCCTGAGCTGTCTGAATGGAAAGCTTGGGAAGATCTCCCAGCTCTGTCTGGCAGAGGGGACCTTGGTGGTATCAGCACTGCTCCATGTGTTCTTTGTTCCTAACAGGGAAATGTAAAACTCAGTACCTGTGAATAGTCCCAAATTCAGTGCCATGTATCTGTGCAGGGATTGACACATCAGTGTTATAAGAAGTGTGAGGCTCCCTCAGAGATGGGCTGAGCTCCAGCAGGTCCCAGGTCAAATATCTGTGGGGTTTTTCCTAGACCTGTGCAGGAAACCAGGTCCAGAGGCCTTTCAAGAGTTTTCTGGTTTGAAACCAAGATTACAAAACAAAAACTGCCACACACCCAGCATTGCTGTGCTATTTGTGAGTCAATGGTCCAAGAATAAAAGGAAATTTGTGAATAAAAAAGCTATAATTTCTATGCCAACTTTTTAAATGTATTTCTAACTTTTTTTTTTACTTTAGTTAAAATTTGCAAGCCAGATACATGTTTCACCAGGAATGGATGCTTTTCATTTATGAACTCTCTGAAGATGATGTTTTGATACACTGGAGGTTTCTCTCTGAACATTTTTTTATACTGACAGACCCTCAGACATGACTCTTTCCTGTAAAAGTTTCTTTTTTACAAACTGACATTTCCCAACAGAGGCAAAAAAGTATCCAGAAAATCAAGTCAGATCTGTCCCTCGCAGCCTGGCTGTGGGTTCATCACTGATGCATTCACATCTCAGTTACACCTTTCAAATTAAATGTATTTGAATACTTTTTGTTTCATAAGGAACTTGGTGCTGTAACACAGGAGGCATCATTGATGTAAAAGAGAACAGAAGGGTAAAACTGGCATTATCAGTGGAACACCTTTGTTACAAAGCTGAAACTGGAGTCCTGGTCTGTGCTTTGGTAAGATTCATTTTTCCTAGGGCCTAGGAGCTAAGCTCTCAGAGGTCCTTTCCTTATTTGTTTTCTTCCTCTGCTGCTGACAAACCAGTTGAGCTCTATAAAAACTGCTTCCAGTGACAAATTTCCTCCTGGCCGCACTGTGCATTTGCAACATGCAGTTTTATTACTGCATATAGTACTTAATGCAGCCATATGTAGATCCAGATGTCTTTCATCAAACCTGAACCTGCCACAGCTGTAACCAAAGTAACCAAAAAGACTGACATTTTAACTTGTTAATTTGCAGTTCTTGCACTTTGTGCCGGAAAAGAGGAAGAAGAATATTAAAAAGTGCATGTATGTCACATTTATATATTTTTCTTCATATACTGTGTGCCCTTAAGTTTTTAAATTATGTGTTATTTATACTCTTAAAAGAAATCATTTTTGCCCGAGAAAAAGAAAGGAAAGCACTGGTGCCGTGCCAGTCACCTACAGTCCAGCCTCACATTTTGCAATACAAGTCTGTGGTGTTTCATTTCTGTTTCAGGCTGTCATTGGCTATGGAAGCAATAAGCATGTAAATATTACAGATGTTCTGACTAGTTTTAAGTCTAGCTTGACCCTCACTTGTATGTAGTAATGTTCTATATAAACTTGGTTAGCTTAAACTAGGGTGGGTGAAATTGTAACATGATACATACAGTAGACGTGGTTTTGGTAAACTTGCTGAAGAGTTGTTTATAAATTCTGATATACTGTCTAGTATCTAGTGTACGTAGATCTGAATCTATGAATAGGTATGGTATAAGTTGATAAAATATAATGACTGACTGATAAATATGCTGCATCAAAATGTATGAAATATACCTATAAAAGCATATGCAGGTGCACATTCTTTGTGTTATATACCACTTCTATATGCAGTATGTGTATACATGTGTGCACACACATGTGCTCATGTGTATACGTGTACCTGTGTGTTGCTGTGGTCCCCAGTGTGTAGTTTATAGTTCGGAGAGAAATCGTCCTCCATCATTCTTCACTGCTGAGCTGCAGCAGACCAGGCCAGCACATCATTTGTTAACAGCGACAAAGCCGCACTCATAAACGCCGACATGTTACATTAATTTATAGGCACTGAGTGACTTATTAAATGTGACGTGTGAAATATAACAGGGCCCGGTATGGATGATTAGGTTTTGGGCTTTGAATTGTTGACAAGGCAGGGGTAATGAATTGCAGGACACAAGCTAGTATGTTTCCCCCTCATTAGTCAGTATTAGCTGCATTAATAGTAATAATTGGATATATTCATCATTTAAAATGTTTTAATAAATGTTTGGACAGCACCTGATCTAGGCTGTCAAATATTAGACTGGAAGGTTTGTGATGGGAGAAAAATTATGCTATTCCTTCTGCAGAGATTTATACAGCCTAAGGGATGCTATTTGCCAATGTCCTTTAGGAAGTAATGGGTGGAGATAGTTTGCAAAAAGACAGTGCAACAAGAGAGGAAAAGAGAGAAACCAGCCTCCCTCACAGTTCAGGAATAGATTTTCATTTTATCCTAGAGACTTCCTTGTCCCGAGGTCAGGTCTCAAAGATAGGGTCTAAATTGGTTATTTGTGGTCTGTTGCCAGCCTCAGATCAGAACTTCACAAAAGGTGTGCATGTTTCCGTCTGATTTTTTGTTTCACTCTTTTACAGCTGCAGTCTGAATGTTGCCCAGACCTTAGGAACTTTCCAATTTGGGGGTTTGGCTTGGACTCATCAGTACTTTGAACTATTAGCATATTTAAGATTCCAGAAAGTTTTCTGCCTGGACATCTTGAAAGCATGTTTCTTTATGGGATGGAGACAAGACATTTCTGTGGTGTTCTGACACTTCCACTTTCATTCTTGGTTTCTGTATCTCAAACGCATTACTGCACACAATTAGATAAAGATTCCTCTGATTAAGAAAAGAAATATTATTTTTTATTTCATTATTTGGTGATCTTCAGAACTGGCACTTTAAAAGTAACCTAAAACCTAAAACCACAACACCAAGGAATGCAGACTGTATTTGTCTCTTGCTGTGAAAGGGACATGCAGGTGAACACTAAAATGTGCCTTCTAAATGACTGGGAGGAGATCGAGGTGACCATGTCCAGTTGTAAAAAAATCGTATCAAAACACAAAGCTCAAAACTTGTGACATGTCACTTGACCGTAACCTGTTATGTATTGAAATCCATTTTTAAAGGCAACCTTCAGAATATACAAAAGCAAAAGCACATGGAGTTATTGGCACTGTATCACTGTATCACTAGACTGACAATTTTTATCTTAAAAGAAGAGTCCTCTAAGGAAAAGCTACTGTGGGAAGCAGCGTTTGGTGACTCAGTGGGAGGTACGCTTCCCTTTTAGATACTACTGAAGAGGTGCACACTAGGGAGTACTGTGTTGCTTGAGGTGCTGTCTTTCAGGAGAGACACAGAGTCAAGTGTCTGGCCACCTGTAGTCATAACAAGTCCCAAGACACTTACTGCAAGGATGAAAGTTTTCTCCTCAGTGTCCTTGCTAGTTCTAGCTAGCTTGTACTGAGCATTGTGAATCTTTTAGATGAAGGGATCTTCATGCTCTTCTAAATACAGTGGACCAGATCTGCCTCTTTATATCCAAGAACTCTGAGCAAAAAGTTGGTGAAGGATTCGGAAGGTGCCAAGGCTAAATCTGGCTATGGATAGGTGATGCAGCAGCTCCAGATTGGCAGGAAAGATTCATTGTGGAGGCAAGAACAGTGGGACCATTTTGCACTTGTCATAGTTATTCTGCATGTTAGAAGAAAACTTTGAAGGCAGAAACTTGGTTATTCAGTTGTAATCAGAATGATTTATACTTCTGAACTTGGAGTAATGTTATTTCATTTAATATATGCCAAAGTCACATGCAACTTGTTTAGATAACGTACTTTTAACTGTACTTTCCTCTTCAGCTTAAATCAAGCCCTGAGTATTATTTTGTCAGAGTTGTCTGTTAGTTGGTGGTTATTGTTGACAAGTTGATGTGAGGGTATTTTAGCATGTTGTCTAACATGCGTCTGCTGATAAGTTTGTCATTGGCATTGCACAGTATTTCTTCAAACTCCCTCTTAATTTTTATTTTGAGATTAAGCAGCATTTAAAACTTGATACTGTATGCTCAGCAAATGAGGTTCATCAAGCCTTTGGGCACAGGGCTGTGTTTTTATTTCCTATATTAAACTCTTGGCCTGGAGTCTCAGCTCACTTGAGGAGATGAAAAGTCATGTTTTCTCTAGGTTTATGTTAATATCTCTGAGATCATGCCCTGATCTTGTCATCTAGGTTCACATTGTTTAGCCAGCCATCTTAAAGAATTTCAGCCTTTTCACTAGTGATGTGCATGTGTCATAGAAAGGATAATGTGTTTCAGCATTTAAGTTAGTTACTATGCAATTAGGTCTTTAGTAGGACTTTGTTAGAGCTACAGAATTGCGTGAAAAAAGAATGATCGATATTCAGTACTTACGTAGAGTTCTTGATAATTTTAAGCTACTTTAGGTAGAAAGATTTTGGGTGAGATCTGTTGTGTTTGCATTAACTAGGAATTATTTTTTTTCCAGGTTGGATCTAGATGGGGCAGCTGTAGGTTTTTGCTGATCCTCTTTACTCTTTGCCAGTTGCCGGCACAATTGCTTTCAAAAGATCAATAGAACATAAAATAGAGCTAAGGAGTGAAAGGTTGTTAAGTAACAAGCACTTCCTAGTCTGTTGGACATCTCAGTGCCACAGCCAGACATCCAGAAATACATAAGAGATTCCAGCTATGGACTGTGCTTTAGCACCCATGGCAGATGTCTGTAGTTGCTAATGGAGTCACCTTTTTTCCAAAGATATTAATGCACATTGTTGTATGCTCCCTTGAGTAGGGTATCTAATGCTGTGCCTCTGTCCTTACAATGTCTTTGGTCCATTGAACTCTGTGCTAAATATGCCGTTTCTCATAATTCCAACCAACAAAGTACGAAGTGGCATGAGTATAATGTATTGCATTACAGCCAACTCATGCCCTTACCTTGCTGCAGTTATAACTTGTCACTAGCATCCTGATTTGAATTCTGCTCTGGTTTTGGGACATTTGGTTTTGTCCTTCAGCTTGGGTACCCTCACTGGATGGTTGGCTTCAAGGACAGACGAAAATACTCTTGTGAGCTGCATCACCTTTCCAAATGAGTGCAAAAGATAACTTTGTAGCTACAGGCTATAATGCCTTTTGCGCATCTCTCTGACACAGAAGAGGGCATCAGCAAACGTATTTTTCCTACACATTCAAGGCCCGCTGCTTTAAGAAAAGCTCTGAAGTACTTAATCCAAAACTTGTGGTATAAGCAGGTATGATTTGATTCTGCATGTCTGCCCCAGAGTTCATTACTTCCAAGATTATTTGGTTTCTTTCAGTGTCATGTTAAAGGTAGCACACACATGCAGTAGTTATTGATGACATCTCCAGCATTTTATATACCTCAGTCCTCTTCATATCACTTCAAAAACTCTCTCTTTTGTGATGACTTACAGTGATTTTGCAGTTTCTGGATTGCTTGTCCATACACATACCAAAAATTATGCAGCATTTTGTATCTAGAGCCAGTTCAGGATCCTCTTCAAAAACCCCTGGAATATCTTCTCTCTTGAGCCACCACATGCGCAGCTCAAAGAAAGTGCCTCCGCCTTTCCACAAAACAGCTCTTTGCTTCCTTCCAGCACTCAAAATAGCAACTATACTCCAGATCCGTCCTCATTGCCAGAGCTCCCTGCTGTAAAGGAAGTGAGGGCTTTATTCTCTTAAATATCATGAAACAATGGGAACTCCTGGATGGAATGTCCAGCTTGTGGGCAGAAGCCGAAGGCAGCACCTGACTTTCTTCCATAGCATTTTTGTGCTGGACCTGTTCTTGTATAAATACAAGCATGCATTTCCATGGGCAGTTAATTCTAGACTCACTTAGACTCATCCTTACCAGTTTCTTTAAAAGATTCCTTTTAATTATTTTGGGTTTTTTTCTCTCCCCCCCTCTAGAGCAAAGAAGGTTACTACAAAAAGTAAAATCACATCTCCCAGCCGAATGTTTGTCAGATTGTCCTTTGTTGCCTACTCTGACCAAGTTCCCATTTTAGTTCTGTTTTAAATTTACTGAAAGTTAGCTTTTAATAACCCAGTAACTTGAAGTTATTGGGGGTTTTTTTTCTCCCCTGCATAAGGTCCTTCACTGCTGCTACTTTACTCAAAGCAAACACTCCATTTGCTTTTTAAAGTATAAGTTCTCTTAGGAGGGGATGCAATCAATCTTTCATCATATTGACACTTTCCAACTATTCCTCTGTAATGACTGAGACAGGTCGGGTGAGGTAAGTTCCACCCATCTTCATAGCAGGACTGAGCGAATGTGAGATTTACAGTCATATTTATAAGTTGCCCATCGCTGTTGCTGTTCTGCTGAGGATTTAGTGACGCACAAGCTGAGACTGGGGTGTCATCTCAGCAGTAAATCCTGTGGTCTTACAATGTCTGCCGTGCTGGCGATGATCCTGAGGCAGCGAAGCAGCTGCTGTCTAGAGCCCCTGAGTTTGCACAGAGTCAGCATCTCATGGGCACACAAAGCACATGTGTTAAGTTTCTGTTGCATTTCTCTGGAGCTGGAAGCTCCTTGGATTGTGTATTCTTAATGATTTTGAGACATGAATGAACTCAGTAATCACTTTCTTCATTTCTTACACTCTTCTGCTTCATTATTGGCACACACTGCAGGTTATTGTAAATAAGAGCGTCTTTCTTTGTCGTTTCTTTCTGTTCAGGCTATCAGTCCTGCATGTAAATCTGGTCAAAAATCACTTCCATGTCAGTGTAAGCAGACCTGGCTTTTTTCACATTTAGCATCTTCCACTTAAAAGAAAAAAACAAAACAAAGCAAAACAAACACCTTGAGAACACAACGGAGCAGGTTCTGTGCCAGGTCTCTGGAGGGAATGCCGTTGTAACATGATGTCTACACCTAGCATAACCATTCAAGGATACATCTGTTCAGATGGGTTTGGAGTAGTACTCCACCTCTATATGTACAGAAAGTTTTCTCAGTGCTTTAGAGGCTCAGGCTCTGGCCAGAAGGTACCACACACACGGCCTTAAATAGCCTGACCCACTAGGTTGTGCAGATTCGAATGATAGTACTGGTGCATCAGGACTTTATTGGTGTCAGATTATTTGAGGACTCATTAATTATTGTACTTGCAGGCAGATTGGACACAATTTTACATGCAGGTGATTTACATGTGCCTGATCCAGGGAAAGGTGGGAAATGTTTTTCCCACACGTGAAGCATTTACCATGTGAATCTTTATAACTTCCTCAGTAAGCTGATGAAAGAAATATGTCATCAGGACCCTCAGCTCAAGGTGACAAGCTTTAGGGTTCATGCCTGCAGGGAGAAAAACAGCTTCAGATGGCTGGATTAACACTGCTCTCTGACATACTATGAGTTTGATACTGCTGATGCTTTTTGGTAACCTTGCTAAAGTTACAGTAGTTTACCTTGAGGTAGCAGGCAACCAAAGACTGATACCACATTGCAATAACAGTAATGCTGTTGTCTGTCATCACTTACACTGAACAGAAGTTCTTTTAGCAAAAGTATGACTCTGGGAGGGCTGCTAATTCAATGGCATTGTGTGAATATGACAGACCACAGAGCTGGTTTATGTGTTTTTTTCCAGTGACTGAAGCCTAGCATCTTCTGTAAAAATTAAAAATAGTTAACCCACTTTTATATCCTGGTATATAAGGGGTGAAGCAAGAGTGAAATGGGGAAAGCGTGAAGGGAAAAGGAGTTAAACTAAAGCAAATTGATCGAATATTGTTTGTTTTTTCTTTTAACCAAAGGGTAAATTCTGTTAGTTATGTGACTTACTCACTTGATAATAATGCATTCTGATGCTGGAAAGTTTGTCACAATTTCAGCTAAAGCCCTGGCCCATCAGCTTGTAAAACCTCGTCTGTGATTTGAAGCATGCAAATAAAGGCAGCTTTGGGAGGCTTCTGTGATGTGTGAGCTAACAACTGGAGCCATGCATGGGGCATGGGCTCAGGCACTGCGCTGCTTATCTCACAGTGCTGTTTGTGTCAATATAATGTAAAGGATGAGTGTATATTCAGTTATCTTGCATCTAGCTGTCATAAACCAAATACACAGTGTATACTCTGTACACAGACGGCATAAAGTCTTTCCGACTTTTTTTTTCTGAGATAGGAAGGTAGCTGCCGTGCAAACGTAATAAAACTTTGAGATAATGGAGCTGGGCACAAGCAAGGAGCTATAAGATCATTCAGATTTCCACTACTTTAAGAAAAACAAAAATGATTAAAAAGTCAGGCCTGGGGCAGAATTAAATTACAGAAAACTGAGCACTCAAACCTGCCTCTGCACTATTTTTATTTCTGTTTTGTGATGTTGTTTTTTGGTAGCGTTATCTCTTTCTTTTCTTATTAAAAGTCTGGGAGAAGAAACCAAAACAGTCTCTCTGGGATTTTAACTCACTCATGGGAGAAAATGCCAAACACACTTTCCCAAACTGCTCTAAATTTCTCTGATGCATTATAATTCAGTATCAGAGCACTAGAGAAATCCAGAAGATGCAAGATGAAAAATTTATATGCTGTGCTTCACTGTGCAGAACACACAGACCTGAGGAAAAGTGACTGGAAATACTTGCTGAAGTGAGCAATGAGTAATTTAAGGCTGTTTTGGGCAGTCCTATCTTCTGATTTGGTGATTACGTGGATGCCTCCTCAGCTATTTGCTGTGCTGAGCTGAATATTTACTGCATTGATAACAGCAGACCCAGGCAATGCTAGCTCCAGGAGTAAGAGCAAGTTCACAAAAATAATGTAGACTACTCTGTTTCTATTACGGTATTGCCTGAAGAATCTCAGTCAGTAGACTGACTGCTTGAGGCTTATTCTCCATGTCATGTTGCCTTTCTCAGACCTTTTCTGCAGTTCAGGAAGAAGACATATATTTTCTAGTAAAATAAGTAATTTTCAGGCTTTTGGTTTGGTTTTTTTCTTTTTTGTTGTGTTGGAGTTTTTTTTGGTTTTAATATGTTGGATTTTTCAGCATCCTATAAATGCAAAATAAAGGTCTGATTCTGCTTCCATTTTAAATCAGTGAGAACTCTGAATCCAGGGAAAGCAGATTTGGAATTTTTTTTGTTCTTTATTAGGATGTTTGACAACTCAAGAAGGTTATGTTTAGAAGAGAGTTAGATGGCTTTATCTGGTGCTTGATTTCTCTTCTGCAGGATAAATTTCCTGCTGTAAAAATGCCACAAAAGGTAGCTACTGCTGTTTATTGACTAAAGAGCCAAGTTAAATCCAGCTGTGAACATGTGGGTAATAGGAGGTTTTCCCCATGCCTGTATTTGATTTCCATACACAGCCTCATGTTGGTAAATATCAGTGTAAGACCGAATTTTTCTTCTTTGAATAGGGTACCTGACATGACCAGTTAGTTGTATGTGAAAAGGTCTGCAAGAAAAAAAACCCCAACAACCAAGAAAAACCCAAATGAGAACAAAAAATAAACCATTGCCAACAATAGACTTGATAGAAAATGGGAATATTCATACCTTAAATGCTAAGCAACTTCTTCCCCTCTTTTTTCTGCAAGTATTAGTAGAACTGGGCTAAGCTCAGGTTTTCTGTAGTGTGGGAAATTCCATTATTTTGACAGTTTTTCTCTGACAAAGTGGAGTAAAAAAAGCTGTCCCTTCAAGTAAAGTTTAAAAATGTGGAAAATTAAAGAAATTATTGTTCAAGAAAAACACAAAAATGCTTTATTTTAGCATATTGTTGGGAAAATTCCATTGTAAAACAGGAGATTTGATTAGAAGAATCAACTCCAAAGGGAAAAAAATGAACTTTTTCCTTCTGAAATTTCTAGGGAGACATTTGTGCACTTTGATTATTTATTTTTCCGAATAAAATTGCATTAAATGCATTTTCTCTATATTTTTATTTTAGTGATAAATTGCTAACTAGAATTAGTTAACAGTAGGTATGGCATAACTTACCGTAGTACTCATTAGATATTGTTTGAGACAATAATATTTGTAGCATCACAGCCCCAGCATCTTCTTTTCCTGGGAGGACAAGCAAAAAAAGGAGGGAGGCTGACATCAGAGCTGGTTCTGCGAGGTACTGAAGTATGTGAGTAGTATCTTTGTCTTCATCAGTACTGCTTGTGTATTTAAATTTATGCACATATTTAGTACTCTACTGAATTGGTATGTCATACAGAATGGGCATGCAATCCTTTTATCTGATGGACAGTTGCTAATTATTGCACCGGCCCATGTATTTTGGTTTTCCTAATTTTGCAAACCCACATATACGTACTGCTGTGTTTCAGGCAGGAGTCTAAAGTTACCCTCTGCTATCAAATGTGTTTATACCTCAGAAAAGGTGCATTTTGTCAATTTTGTTTGGCCCAGGCAGGTTTAAGTTGTATAATTGGCACTCACTTTCTGGATAGCCACTGGTCTGGCTGACCTTGGCAGCATGACAGCTGTCGTATTTTCACATGGATGAACTGTTCTTGAACAACTTCTCCAATGTATCGGGAACAAACAAGCTTTTCTTCAGCATCAGGAATGCAGCAGGTCTTCTTTCCAACTTTTTTTCTTCTTCCACAGACATATTTATTGTGGCAATGGCAAGAAAATCCTACTGCTAAGCCTTCGTGTTTGAGTTCCTTTAAATTTCCTTGAGGGGAGTGACAGAAAAGCCAACCAAGATCATGTCAGAGCTTGCTTTCTTTAATTTAACTCTTCATTTATTATTAATAAACATGGGTATTAATTTGTAGTGGCAAGAAAAGTAGGAGGGCAAAATCTTTTTACATCTTTATTGCTGGTACCTTCATTTCTGCTGTGTGTTTATTTAATTTAAATCATGGTGTTATTTAGCAGTGACAAAGAGCGGGTGCTGCTGGGAAGGGTATTGCACAAACCTAAAGGGTTTGTATTGTGAAGTACATAATGGCCAGCAATGAATGCCAAGGAGTATTTTATACAAGTGGAGTGACCTCCAGCTGGTAGCGTGCTGACTAGATCCTTCAGCTGAATGAGGGGAATCAGGGGATGGAAGGAGCAGGAATGAGGAGGGAGCCAGTGTCAGGAGTTAGAAGTAGCAGAGTGGTAAAGCAGCTTAAATGTGAGCTAAACTTAACTGGTTTTCTCCAAAACCGCACACCCTCTAACCATGTATCTGCAGTATAAGGGCTGAAGCATGGAGTCCTGTGATTTAATAGCAATGCAAGTCATTAAATTCAAGTGCTTTATAAAAGCTTGCATGATTCTGGACATGAGCTGATTTGCATGGAGCTGGCTTGTGTTTCTCTGCTCCATATGCACAAATGCTCTTCACACCAGGGATGTTAGTAGTCAGGAAGGGAATAGGAAATATGTTTTGCTTGATTCATGCAAAAAAATAAACCTTCAATGGTAGCAATAAGTATAATTGATGGCTGAGTCTTGTGTGGCAGAAGAGCTGATGTTCAGCAATCACACAAGTTTGGAGGGAGAGTTAAATTTGAAGATTTTATTGACACTCTTGTGTTTTGCATGTTTTTTTCATCTTGGGAATGAATTTCAGACCCTGGTGGTAAGTATTAATGCTCTATATCCTCTGTGGTTAGTATTAACGCTATACAGCCTTGCCAAACACAGAGAAAGTTAGAACTGAAAAAATAACCTACTGTGAAGAAGTTAGATGCAAACAAATGGAGATGGAGGTTTATGCTTACAAAGAGCTCAGCTCTGTCGACACTTCTCCTGGACTAGTCCTGTCAATCTAAATCTGAAATGTTTGCAGAGTGAAGTGTTTCTAATGAGCAAGGCTGGCAGGACTAGACTCAGGTGAAGAAGGCACCTGAACAAGTGATTTAAAGCAGGGACTGAGAGACTGGGCTGAACCCTGTGAATCAAACTGCTCCATTCTACCCTTGTCTTAAACTGTTCACATCCACCTCCCTGCCAGAGCCGGGGGAGACCGTCAGCAGGGCGCGTGCCGTGCCAGCTCAGGAGCTGCTCGGCTCTTGCCTGGATGAGCGTGGGATGCTTTCGCGTAGCCAGGGGGATCCAGCTCTGGTGTGTTCCAAAACAAAGTGCAGCCTATAATTTGTTTTGTCTTTCAGTTGAATAAAAATACGGTGCTTGGCAGAATGTGTTCTGTAAACTGGTGACTTCTTACTTAAAATGCAGTGAGTGAACTTGGCTGAGTAAGCTTGGGGTTGTGGAAATTCCTCTGAAAATACTGTTACTTTTTTAAGTTGATTTTTTCTCTGGAGTTAATTTAATTCAAAGGATGTTTTGTTTGGTTGCTTGCTTGCCTGCATGAGGTTTTTTGATAGGTTTAAATAGATGAGATTCATTTCTTCTGAAGTTTATTTTGGTGAAGCCTTCTCTGGAATCTGGGGGAGATAATACAGTGCAAATGGAGTTAGACTTCGAAACTTTGGGTTAGAGTTTTAGGACCCCAAAAGCCAACTCTTGTATGCCATAATGATTTTCCAAGCCTTTGAGCTAACATTGGCTCAGATTTTGTGATGGAAGGGAAGGCCCAGAGTTTCTTGTGGAAAGCTTTACAAAGAGCTTTCCATCTCTTTTGGGACCCTTGAGTCAACTCACCAACTCCCATTGTCATGCACTCACGTGCTGTGCAAAGCCACACCGGGAAGGCGCTTCCCACACTTGCATGACTGGTGCTGTCTTTCCACGCAGATTTCTCTACCTATTCCATGTCCCAGCTCTCCTTGGGTCCAAGGTGTTTCTCCAGGGCTGTAGCAGACCTGATAGGCAGCTGCTGGCCTTGGCACTTGGTGAAGCCACCAAAAATCCCCCGGCAAACCTGGGTCAGCGCCAGCTACTCCCCAAAGAGTAAGCAGCTCTGAGAGGTTTTGCCACATAAGGGCCTGTTCGAGGCTGTAGGCACCAGCTGACAGGGATGTCTTTGCCTCCCAACAGATGGCCGGCCTTTTTATTTCAGCAAGCCATCTCACATGGAGGGGTGGTCTCTGGATCCTGCCAGCATTTCGCATGACAGGGCCAGCTTAGGGCAAGAAGGATCTGATGTCCGTGCCCTTCATAGCTCATGAGCTAAATGACCAGCTGCTGACAGGAAAGCCATCATCTGAAGTGTAAGATCCTGAACTCTCCCGCTTTTCATTTTTCTGTGGCAGAATTAATGCCCTATTTGCTTGTCTCTCAGAATCTATTCTGGCACGAGTACAAACCCTTGCCTGGTGGCAAGCAGTTGTCTGGATTTGAGATGCCAAGATTTGTGCTGACAGCTCCTTCTACACAATCTGAGTCAGGCTGTCGCAGCTGGCCATTAGAGGCTTAAAAAGACACACACACGTACAACAAATAACACCAACTTTTTGTTACTGAATATCAGAACCTGCTTGATGAGAAGACTTAATGGCATACACTGCTCTTTATTTTAGTATAAACAAGCACGGTGTCACCAAACCCCTGTTCAAGTGTGGCGGCTGTTTGTTTTATGTTGATTGCTTGCTCTTATTTAGGAGCACAGGTCTAGAAGGGACTTCCTTGGTCAGGAGATCAGTCCTTGATAATCCCAGGCATCACGTTTTATAATCCTCCTCATTACATTAGTTTTCTTTAATGAAAACAGTCCCTTGTAGTTTCAATTTGTCTTTGCAGCCATTTGCCTAGTGTGATTGTCCTGGCATGGAGCAAGCACCAAAACTTGCCTTGTTGAGGGGCAGCATCACAACTAGAGCAGAGCAAAAACTGCTCATCATTAAGAAGGGATTTTCTGAAGCTGTTTACCCTGCAGTTTTGCCTTTCTGGGTGGAAGTGTGTGCAAATTTGGCTGACCTTGTATTCAGTTTGGGTGCTAGAAGATGGATGCTTGCAAAAGTTAACTTTCTGATTTAAATTAAAACAGGATCAAGCAATTCCTCACCCCAATTTTGTGTAGGGAAACAGGTCAGACTAGCTTCTGCTTAGTCATCTGATGGTTATTGCAGGGGTAATGCTGCTCTGCCTGGTTGTGCTGGGTTTTAAACTTGCTATAGGATTAAATTTTGTATGGCTGAGCCTCAGTAGACCTTATTCTGTAGTTTATTTTGGACAAAAGGTTGATAAACTTTGGCTGTCAGGGAGGAAGCCTGGAATCTGAAACTCACTATTATTCATTGACTTGTCTTTATGAGTTTGCAGTCCACTGATGCATAACACTGAAGGAAATATTTTCAGTGAAATGTTTGCTTTTTTCTTTGGCTTTGTAAAATGCAATGTCTTTTCTTAGAGATATATGTCAGGGTCATATAGCTACTTCAGTGAACTGTGTATGGCCAGGAAATAGACTGCACAGAAAATATTTCATTTCTCCATGAAGTCATTTAGCCAACACTTACTCCCTTCTGCTCTCAGAGTTTTGAGTCTCCCACTAGCCACTGTTTGAGCATTAATTTTATGCACAAACTGAGTTTAATTATGGGAGATTTCAACTGTAGGGAACATATTGAGAATTTTTGTATTATATCAAAATCTGAACATGACAGCGAACTTTTAAAACAAAACCCCATTTGTATGCAGGGGAAGTTTTTTGGCTGTTATTTTTCTGTCCTCTTTTGGCCATGCTGAAATATGTGCCTCTTACTTCCTTGCTGCTATGGATGGCACAGTGAAGCTGGCGTTCACCATGAAAGGGACGGACTTTGCAAACTTTAACAGCTCTAATACAACAGATAGATTAATTTAATGCTTAAATGTTTAGGATATGGTTACACATTTTGCTGGACTGGGGCCTGCGAAAGCTCTGCTCCCTCTTTGGATGGTCAGTGGGAGGATTTGTCTGAAAACAAATGTAAATAAGGCTTTGTTGGACCAAATGTGCAGATGTTGCATAGTACTACTACACACTGTTCGTAAGATGTTAATGTCCATTTCTCTTTCTCCACAGGTTCTTCTTGAAATTTTTCCTCAAATGTAACCAAAATTGCCTAAAAAATGCAGGAAACCCTCGAGACATGCGTCGATTCCAGGTCAGTTGGACACACTTCCTCCTTTAAAAATCAGCAGCTGTTAGAAACAGAAGTACTTTGACCCAAACTAACCTAGCAATTCCCTGGAAGATGCTAAAAACACAAGGTCACAAAATATTGCCTGAGGACTTCTTGTCACAGCAGAATTGGCAGGAAGTAGTTGGGGTTTCTTGCTCTGGACAATAATGAAGATAATGTCATCTCCATGGGAAATGAAAGCATGGAAAGGAAAAATCAAAATGACCTCACTGTTGTTTTAGGCTATGGGGCTCCCCAGCTCTGAGATACTTCCTTCTGCCTGGGATCTATCTGCCTTCATGCAAACACCAAATGAGCACCATGTTTATTGGAAGGGGCAGAGGAGGATATAAAAGTAATTAACAAAGTCAGGCTTGAGGCTGCTCTTCAGCAGTTATTCTTCAGCAGCATTAAAGACTCACAAAAGTTCATCCATGAGCTGAAGGTCCATCCCTGCAGTCAGCACTTGGAAAAACCTACCATTAAGTGTATCTTTCTTGGGATGCTTTTGGCTGGTATTTCCCCACTGTTGCAGCATATGGCAGTGGGACATGGGATCACAGCTTCAGATCACCAAGGACATTTTGTTATGCTGCATCTATGTCCATGACTACATTTGAGATCAAGTACAGTGCTGTCCCTTGGAAGATGGTCTACACTTGCCTTCCACAGTGCTGGCAGCAGATTGATGTGGTGGCAATGCTGAGAAATAGTTGTTCCAACCTTGGTCCTTTGGACCAATATAGTCCTTTGACTGTGCCAATAATGCTTTACCTGAGCATGTGCTGAATAAAACTATGGGGTAGAGAGCCAAAGGGCCTTCTGTTTTGATGAGAGGAGTCTGTGTGGCCCAGGGAGAAAACATGATGGAATCTGTCAAAAGGGATGTGCCTCAGGGTTCCGAGAAAGAACTGGGAGTTTTGTCCTGTGGACCACATGGATCTTTGGATGGAGACAACTCCAAAACACAGCTGCTTTCTGCAGTAGCTCAGGACCTTGTTTCCTTCTTTTTCAGCATTACTGCACTTAAATAAAAGTGCTAAATGTTATGTAAATGGCAATATTATTTATATGTCGAACATATGTCCTTTGTTGGACTGTTTAATTGCAACAATGCTGGAAGGCAGAAGGAGGTTATTTGCCCCTTTGAACACAGAAGTGAAGAAGTGAGGAGATGTTGCCACAGGGATTAAATTAACCAGTATAAGAGCAAGCATTAGCATGGCAGAGCCATTGGCTTCTCATGCCACACTCCTCCCTTCATTACGTTTCTCCTGTGATTCAGGAGAGCATTATCACTGAAAGAGAAACAGGAAAAAGGACTCTCACTAGCACAGGGATTTAGACCAAGCCATCACCCCTGGGGCCTGTCAGAGCTTGCTTCACAACATGTACACTCTGCTGGGTTTGTGCTCGTCCAAGCTTGAGGCTGATTTTCATATGGTAATGCCTTCGCGTGTTCTCTCAGAACAGCAATCAGGAGCCTGTGTCAGCCAGTAGGTAGGACATAGGAAAGGTTGTTGATCTCTTGACTTGTAAAGACATTCTGTCATACAAACCCAGCTTCACAGCAGTTGAGCTTTCCATGTGTAAACAGAGACTGCTTAATTACACAGGTCATGTCAATTAGTGTGACCTTAGCATTTTCAAGAAATTAATCACTTTCAGCCAAGCGAACCACTCATACTATAATACAGGGTGGTATTGAAGCTTGCAGCATTCTGTTAAGTGCCCAGACTTATTGTTTTACAATAGCTGCTTTTGTTTCTTTTATTTTCCCTTTTTTCACCTTTTTTTTTTTTTTTTAATTTTGAACTTGTTGCTCTTTTGGCAATAGACTTCTTAAAATAAAACAGCCAGACCCTACCGAGTCCAGGCTTCATTTGCCATTTGTTAGGGTGAAAAGGACCAAACGTACATATATTAGTTATGATGCACCTAGATGTTTGAGACAATATTGTATAGGAACCAAGTGAAATCTGGGCCTTTGTGAAGTCAGTGGAGGGTTTGCTATCAGCTAGGTTTGAAGTATTGCCAGTGACTTAGAAGGTCTCTAATAGCTGTGTCAACATTCTGGTTAAAAACCATGAGAGTAAGTTATTTCCAGGCACTATCTAAGGATCAGCCCTGCAGAAAATTTCATTTCTTAATAGCTTTTACTTTTTTTTCCTGCAGCAGGGAATTGTCTGGTTATCATATGGTGTTGCGTTAAGAAAGCCCAGGGAAGAGGCAGAGTGTGTGTTCATTCAGACAGCCTGTGTGAGAAACTTCATTCAGAATTAGGCAGTTTTATCCTGAACTTCACGTGTGTTTGTACTAGCATGATAAGCCTAACATAAAAAGCCGTTGTGAGCCTGAAAGAAAATGCATTTCTCTGCATGTCTGAGATGTCCTGGGATGTGACAAGAAGGAGTGGTGTCGAGTGCCAGCAAAAGTGTGTGCTAGAGCAGTGCTGGCCCTGTCTGCATTAGTTGTGTCTCTATTAGCAGAAGGAGACAGCCAGAAAGAAGTCAAGTACTGTGCAGAGCCTCAGGACAGTTGAGTATTCAGCTGTGTTGCAGACTTCCTGCTAGTCCTTGAGAAAATAATTTCATCTCTGTTTCATCATCCCAATTGCACAAAACATTTGGTGGTATCACATGCTCTCACCTTTGTCCAACCTTGCCTTTTTATTCCAGAAACCCCATGGAGTAAATGCTCAGTCTAGTTTTACATTCTTCATCACATAAGTCATCAGTCTTGGTGGGATGGGCTGTAGTGCCCCTATTACTGGTAATAATAATAATAGTAAGTAGATGGTATCTTGAGTGAACTCTGCCCAGATTTTATTTTTCAGCACTAAACCCTCATTCATACAACCTAAACAGTTTTGTATGTTATTGTAATTAATGAAACCCAGGTGCCCTAGTTATCTTGTTGTTCTTGTTTTAGCACAGCTGCTTGCAAACTGACACACGTCAAGTTTTAATTTAGAGGAAACTTTTCAGACTGAGTCACTGCATAAAACCCCAAACATTCGTTTATTATGAAAACCTTGAAAGTCACTTAGAAATTGCCATGCTGTTTGATTCTGTTACCACAACCTCTTTCTCAGCCTAGGCTGCTGGTTTGCCTCCATGGGATGCTGCCACTCACGTTTGAATTGAAGCCACTTGTGTCTTATTGCAAATTTGCATAAGAGACAGAGATGATGCTTCATGAATCCCAGATAATGGAATTTGGACATGCAAGGCTCCATCCCCAGAGAAGGGAAAGGCAAAAAAAACCAGGCTGAAAAATAGCAGTGAGAGCTGAGGTAATTAAGTGCCCAGCCTGTCCTTGAGCACGTGAGCAAAATTACTGAATATATTGTGCCTATGTGCTTTAAGTTAGACACCTTTTTAAGTGTCTTGTTAAATCGAGAGTGATTTTTAGTTAGTAGAATAAAGAAGTCAACACACTGTAGGAAGAGGTCACCAAGTGGTAAGAAAAATAAAGATGTTGCTCAAGCTGTTTCTGCATAGCTTTCAGAAGAGCAGCAAATACTGAAGTTACAGGCTTAATGCGATCACTCACTTCAGACCTGAAAATCATCTTAATCAGATTTTCTCTGCCTTTGCCACTGGATGTTGGGGACATCGCAAAAATATCAGATCCCCCACCATACATCAGAGAAAATTGAAAGCCCAAGGAGCATGCTATGTCTTAATCAGTTAGCAAAGCTTAATGGGCTGTGGTTAAAAATGAGGAGTCATGCGATGCTTAACTTTGATATATTAGGTGAGGTACTATAACAAATAAACAGGCCGAGTGTTAAACGTGGATAAACAGCTTGATCTCCAGGCTCCTGGTCTCTGAATATTTCTTTTTTAAACTAAGCTCCAAAGTATTCACAAACTGAGCTATTTAATGGCAAGCAGAATAATTCACAGAGCTATGATACGTTAGTGCAGTTGATAGTGCCAGTTTCATTGAAGAAAGTTGTAAACCGATGTGTTTCTTTCATACCTCTGTCTCCCCCAGTGTTGATACAGGATTTAAATCAGAATCTATGAAGGACTAAAGCTGAAGCTCAAAATCATTTTCCATGTTTGCCTGTCCCAAATTAAAACTGTGTTTTGTTGACAAAATTTGGAAAGGTTTGAGATTTGGCAGGCCTGGTTGTCCCTGTGCTTACATTAATGTGTCAGCACCTCATTAATCATTTATTAAAGTGTGTTGTGCCTTTCCTTCTTGCTATGGTCTATGTTTTAGGATGCCTCAGTGCCCATTCCACATATACTTTGGCCCTCCCCTCCCCCTAATTTTATGATTTCTCCACAAATTACTTTTAACGTGTGCTTTACCTTGAACATATCCCAGTCGTTTCTAAAGCAAAATGAGGAGAGCGTAGTATTTTTTTAGATTAAAAAATATGAGTAGAACTTGTAAGCATGTAAGTGCTCTGTAGTGATCCAAGTATGTAACTGTGGCACACAATATTCAAGGTATATTTTTTCTTTGTTAATAATTAGGGGCATTAATATTTCATTAGTGCAGTGTATGTTTAGTATTTCTGTATTAATGAGATTTTGCAGTTAAAGAATCGAGCAGTAAATGTGTGCTGCTTCTTACAGGTGCACTGTGAATAATCATTTTTTTTCAGACAGATACATAAGAGTAACCACTTTTTTTTCTGCATTTCCTGAGACTGGAAACAGTTTCTCTTAGAGATTCCTTTTATAGTTTCTTCTGCTAACGACACTGAAGAACCACACCAATGTGGTCTCTTAGCAGTAAATCAAACTCTCTGTTCAGGAGGGTAGGAAGACATTGTCAAGTAACGCGAAATATGTTACATCAACAGTTGCGGAAACCTGGGGGGGGTGTTGGGAATTAAATGTAGATTTACTCACATAAAACTTACCTCTCAAGGATTGTTTCCTCAAGGTCTTGTGTAGAAAGGTGTGTGTATAGCGACAGCTACTTATATATACAATTTTCACAGGTTTGAGACCTATCTTACTATTATTATTCTTGACCTGTTATTTTTGTGGAATGCTGGTTCTAGAAACAGTCAAAGTTTCGGGTTTCATCACAGGATTGATTTGCTTCAGTGGTAGACCTGTGTGTACCTCTATGGTTTTAGGATTGGGGAAAATATTTTATGTTGTAGTCATTGTTATTAATTGTAATAGTGTTAATTTCCACATGCGTCTCAGCAGACCCACAGAAGAAGATAAGGAGCTGGCATAAATCATGGAGCTGTGACAGGCAATGCCAGCTAGGGATTTGGCTCAAAATCCCAGTTGCAAAGAATTTACAATGGTTGCAAGTGCACAAATAAGATTGCAAACCCTGAGCCACTTACTGTAAGATCATATTTTATTGAAAATATCATAAACTTTATTCTATCCCTCAGGAATGCAATGGATAAATTACTTTTGAAATCCCTTTTGGAATTTTATATATAGGGCTTGGGGTTTTTTTTCCCCCTTAGTTTGATTTCAGAAAAACTTACCTATAGTGTTTGGTGCTTTCTCTTTCCCAAATTTCCATCTGTAAGAGCTCTTGAATCATTTATTCTGTATTTTAATATCTTTCATTTAAAACATGCACAGAAATCTATTGTCTGGAATGCCATTCTGAGAGGTGATTTTATGATCCATTAGATGTAAACTGTTCTCTTTCATATACCTCTTTTCAAAGACAAAGACTTTGGGGTTAGCTATGGGCAGTTTAGCGGCTCTGCTTACTTCAAATTTTTGAGCATTTTAATTGGTGGTCAAAAACAGGTGGAAAATGTTCAACTTTTTTCTTTTGTTTAGATCCGATTCAAGTGATGAAATTGAATTGTTGTAAGCGATCCTTTAAGTGTCCCCATTTGACCAACTTTGAGAGGCAGCAGCTTCCTGAGAGAGTTGAAGCAATGTTTGCCAATCCTTGTAAAGCATTTCACCTCTTCAGAGGCTAAAGCCTCTCAAAACCAAGAACAATTAAAGCGAGAGCCTGTCAGAGCGACTGGGGAATTCAGCAAAATAAATCAGAAATCCTCTGCCTTGGCTCTGGAGGCTTGCCTCATTATAAGAGCAGATCTATTAGCCCCCTTGCCATTGTCTTTCATTTCTCAAGTGAGGTGATTCTAATTAAATTAATCTGCATGTCAATCTATCGGTGATCAATCAAAAGGGCTGAGGTTCCCCTTTGCGGCAGTGTGCTTGCGGCTGACAGGGGCTGATAATGGAGGAAGAAATAAACTGTCGAGCAAAGTTAATTAGTCAACATAATAGGTGGATTAAACAGGAGCTGCTGATTGCTGTTTCACATGTCGAAGCATGAGGTGGGAGCTGAAACTGCAATTAACAGACAATTATTATATTTGGTTGTAAGAGGTCACATGAATAAACATATCTCTGTGGGTTTCAGTTTTTAATCCCTTTCCCTCTTTAATGTAAGGAGAAGTGTAGGTCATTTCTTCTTATTGTTTTAGTCAAAGTTCTTGAAGGCGATGTGTGCTCCTGGCAAACCAGCAGCCAGCTGAAGGCCAAAACTTTGGCTGGGGTAAAACCCTGGGAAAGCATACTTTGTTGGGAAAAGACTATGGGTTAGGATCGCTGCATGAAAACCAGGGAGTCTATGAGGCTGCTTGATGTGAGCAGGGTGGGAGGAGACCCGGAACGATGAGCTTGCAGCTTTGTCAGGGGCTTGCCCTGTGCATCCCTCTCTTTCTTCCACAACAGTTCATGGCTTGGGTGCGCTCAGCCTGACTGGGGATTTTCTATAAGACGGTGCCTGCTGAGCCTCAAGGTTGAGAGGTCCCTCTGGACACCTCTGAGCAGCTGGGTCTTTTACTCTGTACCCAACACTTTCCTGTTTGCCCCCACTGGGTTGGCTCCTCTCCCACCCGGGGCTGCTCTGGGGACCAGAAGTGTTAGATCCTGCCTCCAGGGCAGTGCTTCTCTGTCTCCCTCCCCTTGCCTCAAACCAAATCCTAGGTGTTGACACTGAGATAAGTTGAGAAATACAAATAATTCTAACACTGGATGAATAGGGTTGTGTTCTCCAGATCAAGACACTACTGTCAAGCGTGTATGTGTACACAAACATACCTATATGTACTCCCTAAGACAGAGCTTGGAAGAAATTTGGGCAAGTCCAACAACCTGTAGTGACTGTATTGAGGGGACAGCAGTTAAGAGAAGGGGGGAGGCATGCAACAACTCTCATCACAACTTACAAAATACTCTTTTGTTTTCTTTTATTCTGAATCGATTCTCATTTGCAATGTCAACAGCTCTATCTACTTCAGCATGGAAACTGAAGGATAATTTAGGGTGAAACACAGCTGCCCTTGTATATAGGAAAAAAATACTTAATAAAGATTCTCTTGTTAAAATGATGGTTAACAGTGTGCCGTCTGCCATGCAGCTACAAACTCTGCAATTTGACTTAAAACTGCATCAAAAGCTTTCGATGCCAAAGACCCACTCATCAATAGCGTCTCTTGTTAGATTTGTACAGCATAAGCACCAGTTATTATGCGAAATAGCTATGCAATTTTCTACAGCTCCCAGCTGTTATTTATTTAACTGAGTTTATTACACTCTGTGCTTCTTAAAAAACATACATATATATCCAAATTTTCCTCCATTTTGCTCTTGTGGTTGCAGGTTGTGGTGTCTACAACAGTCAACGTTGATGGCCATGTGTTGGCAGTGTCGGACAATATGTTTGTACACAACAATTCCAAGCACGGGCGGAGAGCTCGAAGACTTGATCCCTCGGAAGGTACGCCTTCTTATCTGGAACATGGTAGGCATATCATTTTCATTGGTTGGCATTGCTACTTTAAATGCGGATTTATTTGATTTGTGTCTCTGGCTACCAGTTTCAAATTGTCCTGTAACAGTTTATACCTTTGGGACTGGGTATTTCAAAGAGACTGGCCTCCAGACTAAAGGGGGAATTTTTCAAGTAGGTCAGCACTAAATGTAGTGCAATAACAAACCAATAGGCAAACATGGTGCAGAGTCTGTGTCAGTGAAGTGTGGTGATTTCTTGAGCACCCAAAACTGGAGCCTGATCTTTCCAAATTGCCTGGATTTTTGATTGTGCAAATCAAGCATGCTGCATATTTTCTGAAGTGCTTAGCACCCAAATTTTGGATGGGATTTCTTTTATCTGTAGGGTGCTGAGCTCTCTAGGAGATCCAGCTGTTTCTCTGAATTGCCCTAAATGAAAGCAGAGCCCTTTTGGAAATCCATCTGCTTACTCAAGCCATGGATGAATGTTCTCTTCTGGATTCAGCTGTGCCAGCTGAGAAAGTTGCTGTTCCCTGTGTGCCACAGCTGCTTGTCTGCCCTCCCTGCTGCAGGTTATTCTCCACCATGGAAATGCCAGCTAAGATGGTTGTCTGATTGCTCCTCAGTCTCAGTCCAAAGAAGTTCATTTGAGTTAAGCCCTTTAAATAATAGCTGTTTGCCAATCTAGCTTATTTTACTGAACTGATTGAATGAGAAGTGGTGCAAGGCAATTTGTCTGGCTTTTCTGAACAGACAGTAAGCCCCAGCAAGGGTGGGATAGGGGCACATGGCTGGAAGCAACTGAGGGTCCAGTAATGTTTTCCGTAAGATCAGCTGCTCCTGGAAGAGAACATCTGCTGGTGACTGTAGGTGCTTAAAATGGGAGTTGTTGAGTGCAAATGTACTTTAAAAAATCTGGATTTGATTAATGTTTTGTTTTACTCTTTGTCCTCAAAGCTGATGACTATTACTGAAAACCAAAACAAAAACAGAGGGTATTTCACTCCCCCCTCCCTCTTCCAGCTTGGTAGAATAGCTCTTTGTCTTCAAAGCTGTTTGTAACCCTAAATTCAATAGGAGCTTGCTCCCTCTAAAAGATGTGTACCCTCTGCTTCCATTGAAGTAGTTGAGCGTAGATGGCACCAGTCCTTTATGCTGGTTTGTTTCACAAATATTTGCTAAGGATCTGATGAATAATTAAATAGATTTTTTCCAAAGACTTTGAAGAAGCCAGATAATTTTTTTTCTGGGAAAGCGAATGCCACTCAGAAAAATGTTAACTGGATATGTTAAAAGAAATTATTAATACTGAGAAATGGGCAAATGTGTGGGCTTCTACTACTCAGTGAATTCCTGTGGAAATAGCTTTCTATTCTGCTTAAGCTTTCAGGCATCAGATCTGCAAGCACTTATGCATACATTTAAGATTATGCACACATGTGGTCCTGTTGGGATCAATGAGGCTTCTTGTGTCAGTAAAGTTGGGGGTATTGATAAGTGTTTGCAGAATCGGGTCTGTAGTTCACACTTACTAACCTAAAATTCTTAGCTCAGCAGCGTTTCTCATTATGTAAACATAACTTACATCTGTATTTATTTAGCTCTAACTTTTTATGTAGGCTATAAGCCATTTTCAGCCATAATTCATGTTATAGAATTTTTTTTTCATCCTGCCAACAACCTAATTTAATAAGCCACTGTCATAATTTTTGCTGAATTTTTGTAAGGAATGTATGAGCTCTGCTTTATTAATTAGCAGGAGGCAGAACATTACAAAAAGAAACCTCTCTGTTCAACTTTGTGATCTTTAAATTAAGTGTAGTCTTTCAAAAAAGCACTTCTATGTTTTACTTATATTCCTACTAAAGTAGATGCCAAATTCTTTATTTATTTTTTTCCCATCTCTCCCCATTGCAGCCTTCTCAGTGTATGCTTTTGGTCAAGGCAGCAGTTACTTTCCCATCCATTTACGTTCTTATTCCCACGCATGGTGTAATGGCATCTCATGTTACCACAGTTATTATTTCCACTTCGAGTACCTGAGGGATTCTGTTAGGAAAAAGAAGCAAAAAGGAGATAATGCTATGCATACGTATCTGCACAAACCCTAGTTACTGTGCTAACATCTAAAGTCAACATCTGCAAAACATCTCCATGTGTGCATTTTGTGGGAAAGGTGATTTTTCTACTCTACTTTCTCAGGCACCTCTTGAGCATCCTCATAAAGCAACCACCAGTAAATTCTTACTTTTGAATAGTAACCTCCACACTGCAGAATTGAACTCTTCCCAGAGGCTTGGTGGGGCCTTTCTTTTAACCTAAATCCTTCAATCCAGCTTTCCAGGAATTCTGTGCACATTTGAATCCAAGGGGGAGGGAAGGGGAAGAATTAAAAAGAAATTCAGTGGCTCTTTTAAATGTTGATATCAGATGTCTAAACCGCTTAGCTGAATGAAAACAAAGATAGGAAAAGTCTCAACTGGGTTTAATACTATTGAATTTTGGGCAGTCACCACAAACCTTAAACCCATTGGTACAGGTAACAGTTTCCTCCACTGAAATGAATTTTTACTTTTAGTTTGAGTCCCAAAGTTTATTATTTTTCTTCCTTTTTGGGATTTTTTTATCTCGGATAGTATCTTCAAGTGTCAGTAGCAGAGACAGTTTGTTTGCCTTTCCTCTTTCCAGCTTTTCTGCCTCCCTTAGGGGAAGGACAGATTGACCTGAACAGTATCTGTCAACGGTGAAATGGGAAGCTAACACAATAATGGCTAGTTTGTCTCTGGTTTATCGCTCTGGTGAGCAACTTCTGATCAGAGGTTTTTAAATGCTGGGTTCTAACTATAATATGCCCTTGACCAAATGTATTCCCATGTACTTTCCTAGATGTTTAGCTCTTGAACACAAATATCTGATTGCAATAGGATGAATGCCTGACTGTGTGAGGACTGGGGAAAGGGGTGAGAAGATTTAGCAAGAGAGTGTGCTGGTTGCCTATTTTAGTTAGACAATATCCAGCTTATTTTTCCCTTACAAAGTTGTGTTGGGACATTCTGCTCTTAAACACAGAGTTGCAGTTTATGTGCCACCTAAAAGAGACTTAGGATGCCAAAAAACTGGAAAGAAAGCTTTACCTCTGGAGCCACTCAGGAGCCTGGTGTCTCCACATTTGGGTTTTACTATCTCATTAGCAGGTAGCCTGGATTATTTTTGGGACATCCAACACATCTCTATTTATATCTTTCTTGTCGGACAGTAAAAAGAAAGTTCCTTTTCGTAGCTCATTTCTCTGAATATGGCTAGGAACCTATATCAGGGTTTCGTTTCTACACACTGTCCTCCTTGAAACCAGTGGGCTTCTTAAGAAGCTCATATTTCAAACAAATATCTCTATCTTTCAAAAGTAATAGCTGGCAAAGACCAATTATTTCATACATCTCTCTGTGGTATAAATAGGGTAAGCCACAGTAATCTGTGGTTTTCGATAATTATCAGTTTTTCATTCACAAATAGTTGGATTCTCACTTGTTTTATGTTTATGGTAAACCAGAAAGCCAATGTGGTTGACCTTTTAAAATTGTACGCATATAGTAAGATGTATGGCAAAGAGCCAGTAGGCCCCAACCAGTAAAATACATTTCAGCTTGTAGTTCATCCCAGGGTGTCAATTTTAAAAGCAAAATCTTTCCAATGGAATTTAAGTGACTAGCTTATGGAAGGGGAGAATTCTGACAGGGTTTGCAACTACTCTTTTCAGTTTTACCAGCATGAAGTCCACCACTGCAGATGTCTGCAAAGTTTCCAGTTAAAACTCTCATATGGCTGCAAAGTAAAAATTCTTTTCTCCCCCAAATCTTTGAATGCTTTACAACAATGTAAAGCCAATTGCGGCGTCAGTTTCTCTATTATTTTTCCTTACTGGCAGAATGTAATGCCCTCGAAAAATGATAGTCCCTGAGACCCTGCCAGTTTGCATGCTCTAACACTTTATTATCTAATGATCTAATATGCAACAAGGCAAAGAGGGGGTGCTTATCACCCTGACAGGATGCCTAAGAGAAGTGACTAAATTACTTTATGTACCATTAGCGCTAGCTGCCATGGTGAACTCACTGTGAGCATTTATGCAAATATTCCTGAATACATTCAAGTGGCCTTGTCAGGAAGACGACTGACAAGCAGCTTAAATGCTTGGGTTTTTAAAGGGACAGTTTTATTTCTTTTTCTTTTCCTTCCTTCTCTTCCTCCTCCATAGGAGAACACAGAAGAATTAGGTGATGGTGAGGTTTGCTAGTGATTTGGTTCTGAGTTATCTCAACAGCAGCAAAAGATGAAAGATGCAGGGTAGAAATAGGGACAAATCATAAGACATGATATCAGAATTTACAGATGGAAGTAGAGACAGCCATGATTTCTAAAGCAGTGACCTGCCATTATTTTAATACAAAATATATATAAATCTATGTGTGTGTGTGTATATCTAAAATAGGTCATTATAGATCAAAACCATTATTAGTGACTGCCTTATACTAGAAATGAGAGTGCATGGCTAGATTATTTGATCACGCTATTGTGGTACCTGAGAGAGTCAAGCTTTTAAAGTGTTGTTTTAGTTCATGATGGTAATGAGTGATTCAGACCATTCACTATCTGCAGGTGCAAAGTCCTACAGTAAGTGAAGAGCAGTAGTTGCTGTGCCTCATGCTGAGTACATAAGATAGATTCTTTCATCTGCAGTGGGGCATTTAAAGAGCTTTTCTTGCCAATCCTGCCCATCCTGACCAATCTTGAGAGCCCACAGTCACCACAGTAGGCACATTCACAGATTTTCCACTAGATCTTCAGATTCAAAAGCAAAAATGGTTGCTAGGCTGTGTCTTAGTTGATAAAATATTTTCTGTTTAGGTTAATGAAAAAGGAGTTTTTCTCCACCTTTTTAAACTATTTTGAGAAGATAATCATTAAACTAAAGCTTTGAGACTGGCTGCCTTTAAGTGTCATTGTTATCTAGTCTGACTGTAACAGAATTCTTGAGAACAGTCATTTTATATCTTGAATTTCATTGCTTGTGCTGACCACACCAGCTGATGATTCCTGAAAGATGCTCTGAAATCTGACTTGGTGACCTGGTTCTTGCACTGTTAGGTGGCTTTACCCCAGCGTTATCCACTGCTTTTTTGGCAGTGTGGAGTGTCATGAAGGGGATGCCTCTATTAGCTCCATTTAAGCCGTTTCAATCCTGAATCCCTTGGTGTTGCGTGTGTCCATGCTAGTTGATGAAATTTTCAATACAGTACTGATGGAAGCAGAAAACATTAGCAAGTTTAGAGAGGTTAATCTTCAAAACTTGATATGCTTTACCTTTAGATGCATAGGTTCAGATTCTTAATCAAAGTTAGGCATTCCTGCATTCACAAATGGGCCAAGTTTAAACAAAGAAACTTTAATGTTTGACTTGTTTCATCTATAGGTGGAAGCACCTGTTATATCTTAGCGCTTGACTTCAGAATGTTTTTGTGATTATGTGAAAAATATAAACACACAAGCTTTCTCTGCACCATATCATTCCATATAGAGAAATGTGGTGTGCTTGATTTATTATTTAGAAGGGAAATATTGAAAAAAAATATTAGGATTCTACCAGTCTACTTGAGGGGATCTTGTATGTTATTCTGAGTTACGTCTGCTTTCTAATTTATTTTCTATGAGGGAAGAATACCTAAGGTTGTTGGACATCTCTATGCATACACAGGGGAAAAAATGTGACTTTGAGAACATTGCACAACATGGATAGTAATAACAGTAAGTGAGCCTTGATATACTGAAGGATTGCAAAATTTCAAGCTGGAAATAATTTTCTTTATTTTTGCCAAGTTGTCTTTTTCATATCGGTTCCTTCATAAATGCAGTGACTCATAAATTCAGGCAATTTTTTACATAATGGCTTGTTATGTGTTCTTGGAGCTTGACCTCACTGAGTGTATAATATTAACCTTTTCGCTGCCCTGTGGTCTTTCTGTATGTTTCTAATATAAGTGAGCACACCAGGTCTGGATTAGTCCAAGATGTCTACTGAGATGGAGTTCAAGCATTTGTCCCTCTGAAGAGACAAAACAGGGCCAGAAAGTTGAGGTGCTTCACTTGAGAGGATTTGTAGATAAAGACTCCAATATGTTCTCAACAAGATTTTTACTCTGGAGACCACTGAGGCTGCCAAAACTGTGAAGGGTTCCCTGCAGGCTGCAAATGTTAAGCCAGGATGTGGTATCTTCCTAAAAAGTGTATGGCATGTCAGGGAGGGGTTAAGGGTTTGCCTAATTCCTTACGCAGGAATTGCTGGGTGAGGTTCTCTGGTGGGCAATATGCAGGATGTTAGGCTGTGTGGTAGAAACAATCCCTTCAGGAGTAAAGTATTGGCACCCAATTGGTTACCAAAACACAGCAGAGCTCAGTCATACAGCTCCAATTTAGGTAACCAAAACTGTGTTAACTAAATTGTATCCCACTGAATTATGCTGATGTCTCTTTTTTTAATCTTTACCAGAGCAGAGTAGCAGTCTGCAGGCCCAGACCTGCTTCCTTTTTGGATGTTACAGAGAATTTCACAAGAACTGGGTGGGTGGGGAGGTGGAGCTGCTCTTGTTAGCAGAAAGCAGAAAATTTTCTGTTTCCATTTGTCTAGGTCATAAATCAAGCATTAAGGAGAGGTATTCAAAACCTGAGAATATCTGGCTGCAGCAATTTTTATCTTTCAGAATTTAGTTTTAGGCTGAGACTAAATGAAACCAGGATTTAAATTATTTTCTGGGAGGTGGATTTTTAATGGTTGATTTGGGCAAGGAGATTCCAGAATTTCAGTTCTGCCGTTTGACTGTAGGCGATTCATGGAATTAGAGGCTTGAGTTTGCAACCTTTTTTTCACTATTTAAAATGTTAGTTCATTATAGGTACTAACACTGCTGCTGCTATGTTGCAGGAATGTTAAGAGATACCATTTGAAGTGCTCTAGTCTTTAATAAAAAGGATAGCTGTTACATAATGTCCATGCAAATACTTCCTGAAAAGTCAAGTTTCTGTACTTCAATTACCACAAGTAGAAAGGATTCCCACTTCACAGTCACTTAATCAGTGATCTAGTGTCAGGTCCAATTGAAAAAGGACAAAATGCTACAATGGGAGCAGGAGACACCTTGGTTTTAAAAAGATAAAGTGGGGCAGTTTCTACCCATGAGCAGCTGCCCTTTATGTTTTTCAAAGAAATAACAAATAAAACAGCCCTTCCCCCAGAATATCTAAATGATGTCAAGCTGTGATATGTTGTTACTCTCTATTGTTAAAAGGATGTCATGAATTCATGAAAAAATAGTATCTGGATGAAGATAGAGCACATTTTGTGCATTTCTCAGAGGAGCTTTCAGAACTGTGCTCCCAAAACTACAAAAAGAAGAAAACATGAGGAAAACTGTCATTAAAATTTGATACAGATTTGAGTGAAAAAAAAACCCACCCTGTTTTGTTATGGCAGACAGATAAAGGAGAAAAGTTCGGATGGAAATTCTCCGACTGCCATGAGAGTTGACTCGTTTGGAGAGTTACACCAATCACTTACTGAAGGGTTGAGGTTTCTCTCCAGACCTCAGAGGAACTGGAGCAGTTATGCAAGTAGAAAAACCTTTGCTATTCTGTTTGGCAGAAACTTCACAGCTACTAGTACAGGGGAACATTCAGTAGCACTCAAATAGGCAATGAATATTCATAGATAATGAGCGTTCATTACATTTCAATTTGCTTTGCTGGCCACCATGTCACTGAGACAATGGCATGGTAGCGGAGAAGAGTGACATTAGGATTACAGAAATATTTGAGAGGTACTGCGCCGTATGGCAGTGAAGTTTTGCCAGACATTTTTCCAACCTTCCAAAACGCACACACCAGCAGATGACAAAACATTTTATTATCTTAATATGACTAATATTATTTCTGAACAAATTCCTTTAATTTAGCTTTTTTATTATAGGATATCTTTATTATCTTTATGTTGAGAAAAGATGTTTTTTCACTTCAGTCCCCTGCTGATTTGGGCAGAGTACAAAGGAAAAGTTTTTTGTGAATTGTGGTTTGTAAATGAAAGCCAAGAACTAGTGAGTTTTTTTTGAGAACTCATCTGGATGTTGTACAGGGTCATGATTACCAAGGAATGGTGTTCACAGCTATCTGCAGGTATCTGGATACCTCCAAATGTTTCGTGTTAGGCATCTCAGCATTTAAATACCCCAGAGCAATTGGTGATCATGAAAGGTCTCTGTTACTGTAGAACTTATGTCTAAAGCTGCGTGGCAGCTGAGTGCTAACAATCTCAGGATTAAAGTATTGCTTGGATGACAATTTTTCACCAAATTGGAATTTAAAATATTCTGGTTAGAAAAATTCACAGCTAATGAACTCGTGATTCTTTCATCTCAGGCTGCACATCCTCTCGCTGAACTGAGAGAAGACCAGTGTGAGCATTTAAGTCTCTCTCTTACTATCCGTTGTGCCAAGGGTTTCCCCAACAAAATGAGTATTTGACAAAGCTCCTCCATGTCTGAGGAAATGAGTTAAAAGCATAAACTCGGAAACTGATGCAGAAAATGGAATCACCAGAGTGGGATATTTGGAGTGGTTATTCTAATCTGGGTTGCCATCTGAAAATTATTAATGTTAGTAGTAGAGAATAAAAATAAACTACTAATAATTAATACTGGAATGGAGACAGGCTTTGTGTTTGGCCCAAATCCAGAACACAAGATTTTCAGGAGTGCATGGCATTGCAAAGATTGTGCTTTCATCAGGTCAGAAGTGCAACTTCATGAAGTGTTTTTTAAAATCTCAACCCAAACTGTTTGCTGAGCGTAACCAGAAAGCTTTGTGTGTCTCAATTAGTGCTTTCTGCTTCCCACCTTCATTCCAGGAATTTATAGTTCTCTTTGTGACAGAACAAATCTTTAGTGTGAAAGCGACTGTGATATAAGCACTGCCGATTTATGACCTCATTGAGCAAAATGTATAGGGTTAGGAAGTTTATTAAAAAGATCAAGAATTTATGAAAAACTTGCCTGAAATTTAGCAGTTCAGATTTCTTTCTCAAGAGTAATTCAAATAGTCAGATCTACAAATTAAGGTACACTGTGAGATGCTTAACAAGATACTGTCCTTCATGAAGTGGATATTTAGGAGTTTCTGGACTTCTGATCCGGTTTTGTGAGTCAAATGGTCAGTCAAAAGCATAGGTACCCAAAGCAATCTTTTCAGCAGTTCTTGGACCACTCAAAAGCATAGGTACCCAAAGCAATCTTTTCAGCAGTTCTTGGACCTAAAGCCAAACCATTGAAGCACCAAGGTGCCTAAAGCTGCAGCCAGGTATTTAGTGGGATTTTTAAAACTCTGGCTGCAGAATTTCTGTGCCTGTCTGCAGGTACTTTGAAAATTCCATTAGATGCTTACTGGAACCACTGGATAGCTGGGTTCTTCCAATACTCTGGTCCCAAATGCTGCAGGAGCCTGTGTGCTTTTTACTGTACTACTGCTAAAGTGTCTGCTAGCAACAGGAGTATAAGGAAATTCAAAATTAATTATGTTTGGTTAATACCATATCATTATGGTTTTGTAGCAACTCTCTCAGAGGTTCTGTACCTATCCCATGAAAAGCAAAGCGTGTTTCCCACAGAGGTCCCTTTTGGATTGTGAAATGCCAGCAGACGTGCTAGATCTCCCCTGCTGTTGGAGACTGAACAGGCAGCTCACGTTGCTGTTCACTGAAAACCTGGGCTTGCATATGGAATGCATAGGTTTGGTGTTACCTTATCCGTACTGAGCAGGAAGGCCAGCACTTGGAGGTAAATTGCAGGCCTGACCGCAACGCTGCTCGTCTTTCCAGCGGCAGCTTTAGTTTGTGGGTTGGGGTTTGAGGTCACAGCACTTTGCCGCAGTACGTCCAGGTGAGAGCGTTGCCCAACTTCCTGAGCTTTTTGAGGAGCTGAATTGGGGAAGAAGTATTTCTGACCAGTTTGGCTCTTTGAGGCGCTGAAGGCTAAAGCAGCTCTGATTAGGGGCCCTTTGGGGAAAATTATCCCTTTCCTGCGATTGTGTTGCCTCCTTATTCAGCCCTGAGCCTGGGCAGAGGTGCCTGCTGGAAAGCCTAGAATCAGGTGCCTGTTCAGTATCAGCTGCCAAATAGTTTTTATGGGGTTGCTTCTGGCACTTCCTACCTATGGTATCACTTTGCCGAGGTCCCTTGGTACTTTTGGGAGCCAGCGCGGAATTCCCAGGTCTCCAGACTTCCAGAGGTGTTTGCCCATCCCCACTCATTGTATAGCAGAAAGAGGATCCTAATTTAGGCAGACTGACTCAGTCAGAACTGGAGTCTGACTTCTTACATGCTGCAATGCCTTAGGTAGGTGGTCTGAATATGGCCCTAAATAAATAAATAAAAACATAGCATGACTTTATCAGACACATTGAAAGAACAACTTCTCTAAGCTTTTGTAGGCTTGAGTCCAAAGTATTCACTCCTCAGATTTTCAGCGTGCTGGTTTTATGTGGTGTCATTGCTGGACAGATACTATGAACTATAAATATATTTTTATGCTTGTGTTTTTGCAAGTAAAGCCTAAATGGCTGGGAGGGGGTGCTTGACCCTGCATTCAGAGCAGCACAAAGAACAGAGGAAGAAACAGTCTGAAAGACACTGCACAAGAGAGACAAGGGGGTCTCAGTCTTTGCAACGCAATCAGGGCTGTGGCTTGAAATGCAATTCAGGTTACGTCGCCTCCATTGCTGTCCCACTGCCATCACAAACATGGGCTGAGTATTACGTTGCATTCCTGAATCAAACCTCTATAGCAGCAATAATAGTAATAATAATAATAATAGTAATAATAATAATAGCAGCAGCATTGTTTTTTTAATTTTTCTTATCCACTCTCCTCATCCCAGGTAGTCATAAGTTTGTAGTGTAGTTCTGTCCAGAACAGCAGTTTAGGTAAACCTTTTGATCACTGGGATGCTTTTCTTACAGAAGAGCCAGATTCCCTACCCTTTCCCTTGGCCCAGGGCCTGGAAACCCGAGGCCATCCATTGGACCTTGGTGTCTCTGTTGGCAGCTCTGTGTAACCTGTCATGGAGACAGCCTGAGCACAATTTTTGCACGTGATGAATATGGATCTTTGCTGCATCTGGCAGGCTGCAACAATGAATGCAGAAGACTGTCATTAATAGACAATAAGAGCAGAAAGCAACATTAATGGGAATAAGCTTTTCTTTTACTAGGACTGATTATTACTTTTTTGTTCTTGGCCTGTGACTAGATCGAGCTGCAAATAACAGCTACCAACGCTGTGTGCACGCATGTGTTTTGTTGTTGGCTGGTTTTGATCTGAAATATTTAACCATGGTATCTTCAAAGTGTGATTGTGTCATACATTCTTGTACACTAATAGATTTCAAAGATGAAGAGCCTTGCTGCTCTATGTTTAGTCATGCCTTCATCCATAAATTTATGGCAGTATTATGGTTTAATGAATTGAACAAGTCCCAGAACAACAACAAAAAAGCTTTTTTGTTTGAATTTAGATATTGCATACTTTGTTCTTCAAATGAATAATAAAATCAATATGTTCCTGTAGTGGTAAACTTCAGGCTAACTTCATCTCACATTACTAATCAAGTACTCAAGGATATGTGTGTGCCCATATACATATGTGTGTGTGTGTGTGTGTGGTTAACAGCTCTTTTAGTCATGGTGCTAGACACAGGCTGAACATTTGTATTCCAATAGCAATAGGCAAACCTCCGAGAACAGATGGAGCAGAGTTCAGCACAAAGGTTTAATCCTATCAGGATGATTCCTGTATGGCCATCTGGATAATCCGGCGCACAAATTCAGTGCCTGTTAAAAATACAACAGAGGCCAAGATTAGCGTCACAGATTTTCCACTAGACTTGTTCATATTTGACTTTATGATTCTCAGACTCCAGAAAATTGCATTAGAGAGCAGTTTGTGATTTGTGAGAGAAATCAGATGAGGAAGAAGAACTCTTAGGGTACTTGGATTTCCCTTGAAGAAACTGATTACAGTCACTCCCTGTCCCTGCCACAACTGCTTTGTGTTTCTACGCTGGTTGTTCTGCTTCTGAAAGATGGTTACTACGAGCTCTCTGTTGTGGGCAGACTTTCTCAATTCTGCTGAACAAAGAGACTACAGCTAAAATTAATTTTGGTTGGGGCTCTTGCTTTGATAAGGATGAAATAAATTCTTTGTTTGCTGTAGAATCCATCTCAGGTGAACTTCTGATTGTTGCGCTACATAACATAGTGGAGGTTTTAACTGATTCAGGGAGAAATAGAGTTCATTTGGGGTTTTTTTGGTGATAGTGAAAGATTACATAAAAGTTTAATTGATACTTATGTTTAGTTTGGGGGAGTGAGAATTTAGATTGAGTTTGAACTAGGTACCTAGATACTGTACTATTTAAATACAGTATCTATATATACCATTGACCAAACCTGGCCAGTTTGGCTATAACATACCAGTGTACATCTGAACAAGAGGACTGGCTGCTTTTGTGCTGCAGGTGCTGAGCTTTTTACACCTTGCAGGGATGGGATGCTGTTCTTTAGAAGCTTGTATCTAGTCTTATGCTCTGACTCCAGAGAAAATTGCTGTGAGAGATTTACAGTTTTAAGGCACTGATGAAAATAAAAGATAGAAAATGAGACCAGGGCGACAGTGAAACAAAACATGAATTTAGAAAGAGCACCCACTGCCCTTCTGATAGGTTAGGATTCAGCAGAACAGTAAGCCACAGTGTTAAAATTAACCAAATGACTGGTTCCATCCTATGAAATGCTTGACTAGTTCAGGATCTTAGCAGCACTGAAGGACCAGTCAGTTAAACTAAGTAGCTTTTGGGGTATGCAAGCTAGGCAACGATGTTTGTTTTGAGAAATTTTTAGGGTTGATTTATATTACACATTTTGGGCTTCTATTCGCAAGGTTGTCTTCATCCTCATGCAGAAATTGCATCAGTGTGACTATTTTTAAACTTTAGTGCATTTAAACAGATGCAGTCTCCTTTCTGGACGCGTTTATTGTTTTTAAAATAGTCATATTGGCTTAGCTGGGCTCTGTAACTTCATCAGCGGAAGTTAAATCAGTAGGAAGCCATTGAAATTGAAATGTGGGAGGCATATAAGATTTTTTTGTTTTACTAAAAAGACTTTTAAACCCCACGTTCAGATAAACCAGTGCAATCCCATGTGTATATCACCTCCAGTCCCCTGCATGCCACTGCCTTTGGCTTCCCATCTTTCAGGGACACTCTTCCTGTGCCTTTGCAAGTGACCCCATGGGGTGGAGGAAGGAGTGAAGAGATTGAGGTGCAATAATCTAGGGGCCCGAAGTAAAGCAGTTATCCTTCTTGGGGTCAAAATATGCCTATGTATCACCTAGGGGAAGACAGCGTGCTGCAACAGTGACTGATCTGGTGCTTGAGTCCAAGCAAACTTGTCCCCAGTTGTGGAGCTGGAAGCACTGCCAATATGGGGAGTTGGAAGCACTGCCACCTTATTGTGATATTCTTGGATGTGCTGTTTCTCCTTCTGACCCAATGTGTGTATATCCTATGTGCAACCGAGCTGCTTTGAGATAACAGAGACTGCATCAGTGCTGGAGCAGAGTATTAGTGCTGAGCATTGGTTTAGGCAAAGTGCTGTGTTTGGCTGAGGCACCCATAAGAGTTTCTTTATGGCTGACTTAAAATGAAAATCTTCCAACCTTGGTGCAGAAATAATGAATGTAAAAATTATAGCTTAAAACTTGCTATAAATTTCTTTGAAGTTAAATACCAGAACATATGAAAAAATATCACAATAAAATTATTAGACTTCTTGAAAAACTAAAAATATATATACAAAGTATGTACATATTTTTTC